>JAREIK010001945.1:60127-169295 GCA_029783825.1 Sapria himalayana
GGCATTTAGTGGTTTATAAGTTTTTATTTAAATAATAAAAAAATTAATTTTGTGATTTTTTAACATTTTTCAAGGTTATAATCTTGAAAATATAATAATTTTTAAATTTTTTTCAAATGTAAATATAATATTTAGTTATAATAATTTTAATAATTACAAAAATAACATTTAGGTGTTTAGGCATTGTATCTCTACTATTTTTACGAAGCTCAATTTTTTTTTAAAATTTGAATAATCTCAGGAAAATAAACACTAGAGGTAGAATATTATCAGCCATAAAATTTACAAGGTACCTCATAAAAAGTTTTCAAGAAACGAGCCAAAATTTTGGCGTTTGTTCAGTCTCTTTCAGTTAGAACGTTTGAACCAAACTCCTTCAAATACCCTTTGTCTTTGTCCTCCAACTTATCAAATTCTTTATGATATTTTATATCAGTTTGTAGCATCAAATAAGTTGAATTCCAACTTGTAGGAAAATCTAATTGCAATGAAAATCCATATGTCAAGTTTGCTTCTTCAACACATAACTTAAAGATATCTAAACTTTTAGGACTGCTCCTCACATATTTCACCATACCTCTAATTTTTTGAATAGCACCCTCAACTACTGCAATGCCATCTCTGACGATTAAGTTTAGGATATGAGCACAACATCTCATATGAAAATGCTCACCTCTCAAAGGTACAACACTTTTCTTCGCAAGCCTTTTTTTCAATTGTTCAACTGCAACATCATTATTTGAAATGCATAGTCAACAGTAATGAACATCAACTTTCTCAAACCCCATTCATTCATGCAAAACTCAATAGCATTTCTAATATTAACTCCAGAATGACTTTTAATTACACAAAAGTTCAAAATCCTTTTATGCATATTTTATTGAGAATCAATGAAATGAACAGTCAAACATATATAATAGAAATTTCGAATGATAGTCCAAGTGTCAGTAGTCAATGAAACTCTACAACAATGAGATGATATGCTATCAAATAATTTCTTCTTTTCCTTCACAAACAAAGAAAAACAATCCCTCAGTGTAGAGTGCCTAGATGGAATTTTAAATTGAGGCGCACCAACTTCACAAAACTCCTTAAACTCATCCCTCTCAACAAAACAAAAAGGCAATTCATCTTTTATTATCATTTTCACCTAAGCCTCCCTAACTAGTTGTTGATCAAATTGCCAACAAGTTAATTTGTTATCCTCTGAACTAGTACATTTAGTGAAACTCAACAAAGATTGTGACTTGTCTTTACCTTTGTGAGCTTATATTAATTCTTTTTTTGGGTGGAAATTTCATACAAGTATTTCTCAAGCATTTCCATAAACCTGAAGTACCTTGATCACTTTTTGCCAAATATTCTTTCCTACACCATATACAAGTTGCCCAAACAGTTTCATTTCCCTCTGAATTTACTAATATCTCATAAGTTTCCCATATAGCAGACTTATACTTTTTATGAGCTTGAGGTTCATTTGAGAATTCGTGAAAGGATGATGATTGGATTTACCATTACTTTGATCATTTGAGATGTGATCATCTTCAATTTATTGTATTTTTTTGTTTATCGCTGGATTGTGCCATCTACATTGCCATTAATTAATATGATATGTTAAGCATAAATACATATAAATATTTCGAACAAGCTAGCTCTACAAAACTCACTGTAACACATTCGACCCACTAATTCGGCCCAACCACAAAACCACAACAAATACTCAACAAAACTGACTGAGACACATAATAATAATAATAATTAATCACTCAATTCTCGTCAGAAAAACAAACCAAAAGGCTGGTGGCATCTGAGACACGGTGGAGGCAACCATAAGTGTGACAGACAAGGGCTGGAGCTAATTGAATATGGCTGGAACGGCATGAGGTGGCATGGAACTCGTCGGAACAGCAATAGGTGCGTCGGAATTTGATGGGCAATAGCGGAATTGGTGGCATCTTCATGTTATATATATATATATTCCTGGTTCTAGTATCAGTTTTTTAGGATGGGACGGTTCTTGGGATGGATATTGCTTAAGATCCGGAACCATCCCAAAAGAAAAAATACGTGACAGAACAGGACGGGAAAAGTCAAAGTCAATGGATTTTTTTAGTCCTGGTTCTTTAGGGACAAGACTTCGGGTCGGGTCACGAATCTCCGAGTCCCGTGAGCAGCCCTAGTAAATGCATATAAAGTTAAATCAGTAAACTCCTAAACCCCGTAATGCCTAAATATATAAACCATTAAACCGCTAAATACTACTTAATAATTACTAAATCTATTTTTTATTGTTATTTATTATATTTTTAAATATTCATTTTAAATATTTATTAGTGTATTTATTTAGAAATATTTATTACAAAATAAAATATTACTGGGACAAATATAATTTAAATAATATATTATTTATCTAATAAAAATATATGCTTATAAAATAAGTATAAATTTAAAAATTAAAAATTATTATCAAGTAATATAAGTTTTAATTTTGAATCAATTTGTGTTTTGTAAATATTTTTTAATTAATATCTAACTTAAAATTAATAGTTTATAAATTTAATTTTTGATTATTATTTTAATATATATCAATAAAATTATTTATATTTAATTTATATGATATATAATTATTAATATTATTATAACAAAATATTATATTAAAATTTAAATAAATTTAAAATATTATTAAATTTTCAAATGTTATAACCTATAAAAATGATAAAAAATTATAGACATTTTTTTGTTATTTTTTTATTAATAAAACCTATAAACCACTAAAAGCCTAAAAACATAAATCGCTAAACTCCTAGCGACAAAACCTCTAAATACTTAAATCATTAAACTGGTATACTTTAATAATAAATCATAAATCTCATTTTAATTTTTATTCAGAATAATTTTAAATTTTTATTTTAATTATTTATTAATTTATTTTATAGAAATATAAATAACAAAATAAATTATTAGTGAGATAGATCTAATTTAAATTAAACTGGTATCCCTAAATAATAAATAATAAATCTCATTTTTTTTTCATTTTAATTTTAAATATTCATTTTAATTAATTAATTGTTTGTTTATATATAAATATTAATTACAAAATAAATTGAGTTAGATAAATATAATTTATATAAATTATTTTTCATCAAAAAATTATTGATAAACTTTTTAAAAGAAAAAAAAAGTTCAAAACAAAAAAATATTATATAGTAATATATTTTGATTTACTTTTGAATCATTTTAGGTTTTGTAATTATATTTTAATTGAAATATATATTATTAATAATAGATTATTAATTAATTTTTTCATTATTATTAGAATATTTATCAATAAAATTGTTTATATTGAATTTATATGATATATAAATATAATGATTATTATAACTAAATATTGTATTCAAATTTAAAAAAAAATTAAAAACTATTATATTTTCAAAATTTATAACCTTTAAAAATATCAAAAAATAATAAAAATAAATTTTTTATAATTTTATTTTTTTAATAAAAACCTATAAACCACTAAATGCATACACAGTTAAATCAGTAAACTTTTAAAGCTCATAATGCCTAAATACATAAACCATTAAATCGCTATATACTACTTAATAATTAATAAATCTAATTTTTTTATCTATTTATTATAATTTTAAATATTCTTTATAATTATTTATTTGTTTATTTTTATAGAAAAATTTATTACAAATTAAATTATCAGAGTGATATATATATTTTAATTAATTTATTTTAATCAAAAAAATATATGCTTATAAAAGAAGTTAAGATTTAAAAATTAAAAATTAAAAATTATTATCCATTAATATATTTTACTTTAATTTTGAATCAATTTGGGTTTTGTAAATATTTTTTAATTAATATCAATCTTTTTATTAATAGTTTATTAATTTAAATTTTGATCATTATTCTATTATCTATCAATAAAATTGTTTATATAGAATTTATATGATATATAATTATTAATATTATTATAACTAAATATTGTATTCACATTTCAAAAAATTTTAAATATTATTATATTTTCAAAGGTTATAACCTTTGAAATTAGAAAAAATTACAAATATATTTTTTGTATTTTTATTGTTTAAATAAAACCTATAAACCACTAAATGCCTAAAAACATAAATTACTAAACTCCTAATCGACAAAACCTTTAAATACTTAAACTATTAAACAGGTGTACATTAAAAAAAATCATAAATATCAATTTAATTTTTATTAAGTATAATTTTAAATTTTTATTTTAATCATTTATCAGTTTATTTTTATAGAAATCTAATTACAAAATAAATTTTTAGTGAGACAGATCTAATTTAAATAATTTATTTTTCATCAAAAAAAATATATATCCGTATAAAACGAGGTAAAATTTTCAAAACAAAAATTTATTATTTAGTAATATATTTTATTTTTATTTTGAATCATTTTAGATTTTGCAATAATATTTTAATTTATATCATTCTTATTAATACTAGTTTATTGATATTTTATTGATCATTCTTATAATATCTATTAATAAAATTATTTATATTGAGTTTACATTATATATAATTATTAAGATTATTATTATTAAATATTATATTCACATTTAAAAAAATTAAAAATTATTATATTTTCAAAGATTATAACCTTCAAAAATTAATAAAAATCAAAAAATTAAATATTTTATTTTTTCATTCTTTAAATAAAAACTATAAATCACTTAAGGCCTAAACACTTAATTCACTAAACCTCAGAACACCTAAATACGTAACCCATTAAACTAGTATATCCTGAATAATAAATAATAAATCTCTATTTTATTTGTATTCATTATAATTTTAAATATTAATTTTAATTATTTGTTAGTTTATTTTTATAGAATTATAAATTAAAAATAAATTATGAGGAAGGCAACTATAATTTAAATAATTTACTTTTAATAACAAAAATTATAAACTTATAATAAAGAAGCAAACCTTAATAGCCCCTAAATACTTGAACATTTAAACTCGTAAACCTTAAATATTATTTAAATAATTTATAGAAATATTAATTACAAAATAACTTATGAGTTATACAAATATAATTTAAATAATATATTTTTCATCAAAAAAACATATATGTTTATCAAATGATGCAAAAACTTAAAAAAATTATTATTTAGTAATAAATTTTAATTTGATTTTGAATCATTTTAGGGGTTTTAATTATATTTTAATTTATATCTCTCATATTAATAATAGTTTATTAATTTATTTTTTGATAATTGATATAATATCTATTAATAAAATTGTTTATATTTAGTTGATATTATTTATAGTTATAATATTTATTATTACTAAATATTGCATAAACATTTTTAAAAAATATTAAAATTATTATATTTTCATATGGTATAAGCTTTGAAAATTTGAAAAAATATCAAAAATAAATTTTTTATTATTTCATTATTTAAATAAAACCTATAAACCACTAAATGCCTAAGAACATAAATTGCTAAACTCCTAACCGAAAAAACCTTTAAATACTTAAACCATTAAATTGGTATCCATTAATAATAAATCATAAGTCTCAATTTAATTTTTATTAACTTTAATTTTAAATTTTTATCTTAATTATTTATCAATTTATTTTTATAAAAATATTAATTACAAAAAAATTTATTAGTGAGATAGATATAATTTAAATTAAACTGTATATACTCTAAATAATAAATAAATCACATTTTTTTTATTATTATTTTAAATATTAATTTTAATTATTTTTTTGTTTATTTTTATATAAATATTAATTACAAAATAAAGTATAAGTTATACAAATATAATTTATATAAATTATTTCTCAACAAAAAAATATAGATAAACTAATTAAAAGAAGAAAAAAACTAAAAACAAAAAATTATTATATAGTAATATATTTTGCTTTGTTTCTAAATCATTTTAGGTTTTGTAATTATATTTTAATTGACATCTAAATTATTAATAATATATTATTAAATTATTTTTTTATCATTTTTTATAATATTTATCAATAAAAATGTTTATATTGAATTTATATGATATATATATTTAATAATTATTATAACTAAATATTATATTCACTTTAGAAAAAAATTTAAAATTATTATATTTTCAAAGATTATAACCTTTTAACATGTGAAAAAATAAAAAATAAAAAAATTTTATTATTTCTTTGTTTAAATAAAACCTATAAACCACTAAATCCCCAAACACTTAAATCACTAAACTACAACATTTTGATAACCTTATATATATAATCCTTTAAACCTGTATATCATAAATAATAATTAAAAAAATCTCATTTTTATTTGTTTTCTATATAATTTAAAAAATTTATTTTGATTCTTTAGTTTTTAATTTATATATATATATATATTAATTATAAAATAAATTCTGAGTTAAAAATATAATTCATTAAAATAATTTTTCATCAAAAAATAATTATTATTAAGTAATATCAATGTTATTCATAAAAGATTTTTAATCTATTTTTTGAAAATTATTAGAATATTTATCAATACAATTGTTTATATTGAATTTATATGATATATAATTATTATGATTATTATAAATAATTATTTATTCACTTTTTGAAAAAAAATTAAAAATTATTATATTTTCAAAGGTTATAACCTTTTAAAATATCAAAAAATAATAAAAATAATTATTTTATTTTATTTTTTAAATAAAAACTATAAACCACTAAATGCATACACAGTTAAATCAGTAAACTCCTAAACCCTGTAATGCCTAAATACATAAACTATTAAACTTCGATATACTACTAAATAATTAATAAATCTAATTTTTATTTATATTTATTATAATTTTAAATATTCATTTTAATTATTTATTAGTTTATTTTTATAAAAATATATATTACAAAATAAAGTATGAGTGCGACAAATATAATTTAAATACTTTATTTTTAATAAAAAAAAATATATACGCTTATAAAAGAAGTAAAAATTTAAAAATTAAAAATTATTATCCAGTTATATATTTTACTTTAATTTTGAATCACTTTGGGTTTTGTAAATATTTTTTAATTAATATATATCTTATTAATAGTAGTTTATTAATATAATTTTTGATCATTATTATAATATCTATCAATAAAATTATTTATATTGAATTTATATCATATATAATTACTAATATTATTATAACTAAATATTGTATTTACATTTCAAAAAATTTGAAATATTATTATATTTTCAAAGGTTATAACCTATGAAAATGAGAAAAAATTACAATTTTTTTTTATTATTTTATTGATTAGAAAAAACCTATAAGCCACTAAATGCCTAAAAACCTAAATCACTAAACTCCTAAAAGATAAAACCTCTGAATACGTAAACCAATAAACTAGTATATATTAATCATAAATCATAAATATCTTTTTAATTTTTATTCAGTATAATTTTAAATTTTTATTTTAATTAATTTTTAGTTTATATTTATAGAAATATTAATTACAAAATAAATTATTAGTAAGACAGAAATAATTTAAATTAGAGTGGTATACCCTAAATAATAAATAATAAATTGCATTATTTTTAATTATAATTTTGAATATTCATTTTAATTATTTATTTGTTTATTTATATATAAATATTAATTACAAATTAATTTATGAGTTACACAAATATTATTTATGTAAATTATTTTTCATCAAAAAATTATAGTTAAACTTTTTAAAAGAAAAAAAATTTCAAAATAAAAAATTATTATATAGTAATATATTTTGCTTTGCATATGAATCATTTTAGGTTTTGTAATTATATTTTAATTGACATATATCTTATTAATAATAGATTATAAGTTATTTTTTCATCATTATTAAAATATTTATCAATAAAAATGTTTATATTGAATTTATATGATATATAAATATAATGATTATTATAACTAAATATTGTATTCACTTTTGAAAAAAAATTTAAAAATATTATATTTTCAAAGGTTATAACCTTTGAAAATGTGAAAAGATAAAAAAAATACTTTTTCTTTGTTATTCTATTGTTTAAATAAAACCTATACACCACTAAATGCCAAAGCATTTAAATCATTAAAGTATAAAATTTCGATACCTCTATATAGATAATCCTTTAAATCGGTATACCCTAAATAATAATTATTAAATTTCATTTTTATTTGTTTTCATTATAATTTAAAAAATTCATTTTGATTTTTAATTTTTTTATTTTTATATATGTATTAATTATAAAATAAATTATGATTTAAAAATATAATTTATAAAAATTATTTTTCATAAAAAAATTGATAAGCTTATAAAAAGAATAAAAATTTTAAAACAAATGATTATTATTTAGTAATATATTTTGCTTTGATTTTGAAACATTTTAGGTTTTGTTATTATATTTTAAGTAATATCAATCTTATTCATAATAGATTTTTAATTTATTTTTTGATAATTATTAGAATTTCCATCAATAAATTTGTTTATATTGAATTTATATGAGATATAATAATTATGATTTTTATAAATAAATATTGTATTCACTTTTGAAAAAAATTTAAAAATTATTATATTTTCAAAGGTTATAATCTTAAAAAATGAGAAAAAATAATAAAAATAAATTTTTAGTTGTTTTATTTTTTAAATAAAACCTATAGACCATTAAATGCTTACTTACTTAAATTAGTAAGCTCATAAACCCCGAAACCCCTAAATACATAAACATTTTAACATCTATATACTACTTAATAAATAATAAATCTTTTTTTTTATTTCTATTTATTATAATTTTAAATAATCATTTTTTTATTTATAGTTTAATTATTTCGAAAATTTAATTACAAAATAAATTTCGAGAAAAACAAATATTATTTAAATAATTTATTTTTAATCAAAAAAAAATATAAGGTTATAAAAAGAAGGACAAAATTTTGTGTTATGTAAAAATATCTATTATTATTTAGTAATATATTTTGATTTGATTTTGAATCATTTTGTGTTATGTAAAAATATTTTAATTAATATTTATATTTTTATTATTAGTTTATTAATTTAATTTTTGATCATTATTATAATATCCATCATTAAATTTATTTAGATTGAATTTATATGATATATAATTAGTGAAATTAATATAATTATACATAGTATTCATATTTCAAAAAATTTTTAAAATTATTTTAATTTTAAAGTTTATAACCTCTGATGATCAGGAAAAAATCAAAAAAAAAAATTTTTATTTTTATTATATAAATAAAACCTATAAACAACTAAATACCTAAAAACATAAATTGATAAACTCCTAAACTAAAAAACTCCTAAATAATCAAACCATTAAACTAGTATACCACATATAATAAAACATAAATCTCATTTAATTTGTATTCATTATAATTTTAAATATTCATTTTAATTATTTATTAGTTTATATTTTATACAAATATTAATTACAAAATAAATAATGAGCGAAACAACTATAATTTTAATAATTTATTTTTAATCAAAAAAATATATAAGCATATAAAAGAAGTACAAATTTAAAAACAAAAAATTATTAATCAAAAAATATATGAGCGAAAATTATTATTTAGTAATATATTTAAAAACAAAAAATTATTTAGTAATGATTTTGAATAATTATATATAGGTTTTGCAATTATATTTTAATTGCGATCAATCTTATTAAGAATAGTTTATTAATTTATTATATGATCAATTTTATAATATCCAACAATAAAATTACTTATATTGAATTTAAATGTCTTATAATTATTAAGATTATTATAACTAAATATTATATTTACTTTAGAAAAAAATTTAAAAATTATTATATTTTCAAAGGTTTTAAACTTCAAAAATGATAAAAAATCACAAAAATAATATTTTTATTATTTTATTTTTTTTTAAATAAAACTTATAAACCACTAAATGCCTAAACATTTAAATCTCTAGACTCTTAAACCCCAAAACCCCCTAAATACTTAAACCATTAACCCTATATAACCTAAATAATAAATAATAATTCTCATTTTTATTTCTATTCATTATAATTTTAAATATTCATTTTAATTATTTTTTAGTTTAATTTTATAGAAATATTAATTACAAAATAAATAATGAGTGAGATATATATAATTTAAATAAATAATTTTTTATGAAAAAAAATATAAGCTTATAAAAATAAACAAAATTTCAAAATTTCAAAATTTCAAAATTTTAAAATTTTACTTAGTAATATAATTTACTTTGATTTTGAATTATTTTGGATTCTGCAAATATATTTTAATTAATATCTGTCTTATTAATAATAGTTTATTAATTTATTTTTTGAACATCAAAATAATATATAATAAGAAAATTTTTTATATTGAATTTACATCAAATATAATTATTAAGGTTATTATAACTAAGTATTGTATTCATATTTTAGAACTTTTAAAAAATTATTATATTTTCAAAGGTTATAACCTTTGAAAATCACGAAAATTCATAAAAATAAATTTTTTGTTATTTCATTGATAAAATAAAACCTATAAATCAATAAATATAACCTAAATGTGTAAACATATAAATCAATAAACTCATTAACCCCAAAAGCACAATAAACTTAAACCATTAAATAGGAATACCCTAAATAATTAATCATAAATCTCATTTTTATTAGTATTCAATATAATTTTATATATACATTTTAATTATTTATTAGTTTATTTTTATAGAAATATAAATTAAAAAAATCAATTAATGGTTAAACAAATATAATTTAAATAATTTATTTTTCATCAAAAATTATATAAGCATATAAATGGATACAAAAATTTAAAAAATTAAAATTAATATTTAGTAAAATATTTCACTTTGACTTTGAATCATTTTATGTTTTGTAAATATATTTTAAACAATATTTATTTTATTAATAATTGTCTATTAATCTTTTATATGATCATTATTATAATATATATCAAATTGTTTATATTGAATTTACATGATATATAATTATTAAGATTATAATAACTAAATACGTATTAACATTTAAAAAAAATTTAAAAATTATTATAGTTTCAAAGGTTATATCCTTCAAAAATGAGAACAAAGAACAAAAAATTTTTTTTTGTTATTTTATTTTTTAAATAAAACCTATAAATTACTAAATGCTTAACACTTAAATCAATAAATTCTTAAATCCAAAAACTCCTAAATATATAATCTTTTGAATATGTATATTTTATCTTATTAATAATAGTTTTATTTAATATCTACCATATTAATATATTTTACTTTAATTTTGAATCATTTTAGGTTTTGCAAATAAATTTTATTTAATATCTATCTTATTAATAATAGTTTATAATTTAATTTATTATCATCATCATAATATCTATAAAAAAATTATTTATATTGAATTTACATAATATATAATTATTTAGATTATTATAACAAAATAATATTTTCATATTTTAAAAAATTTAAAAATTATTAAGTTTTCAAAGGTTATAAGTTTTGAAAATAAGAAAAAATAAAATAATATATGTTTTGTTATTAGAATTTTTAAATAAAATCTATAAACCACAAAAAACCTAAATTCTTAATGACTAAACTCCTAAACCCCGAAGCCCATAAATACATAAGTCTTTAAATTAGTATACTCTAAATAATAAATCTCATTTTTATTAGTATTCATTATAATTTTAAATATTTGTTTTATTTATTTATCAGTTTATTTTTATAGAAATATTAATTACAAAATAAATTATTAGTGTGACAGATATAATATAAATAATTTATTTTTAATCAAAAAAATATAAGATCATAAAAAGAGGCAAAATTTTTAAAACAAAATATTATTATTTAGTAATTTATTTTAATTTAATTTTGAATAATTTTAGATTTTGCAATTATATTTTATTTTATATCATTCTATTTAATAATAGTTTATTAATTTATTTATTGATCATTATTATAATATCTATTAATAAACTCCTAAACCCCGAAGCCCATAAATACATAAATCTTTAAATTATTATACTCTAAATAATATATAATAAATCTCATTTTTATTTGTATTCATTATAATTTTAAATATTAATTATAAATATTTATTAGTTTATTTTTATAGAATTATAAATTAAAAAATAAATTATGAGGAAGACAAATATAATTTAAATAATTTATTTTTAATAAGAAAAATATTAACTTATAAAAAAAGCAAAATATTAAAAAAAATTATTAGTTAGTATTATATACTTTGATTTTGAATAAATTTAGATTTTGCAAATATATTTTAAATAATATCTATCTTATTAATAATAGTTTATTAATTTATTTATTGATCATTATTATAATATCTAGCAATGTGATTATTTATATTGAATTTAAATGCCTTATATTTATTAAGATTAGTATAACTAAATATTATATTTGCATTAGAAAAAAATTTAAAAATTTTTTTATTTTCAAAGGTTATAACTTTGAAAAATAAAAAAAAAATAAAAAAAAAATAAAAAAAAAATAAAAAAAAAATTTGTGTTATATCTTTGTTTAATTAAAACTTATAGACCATGAAATGACTAAACACTTAAATCTATAAACTCTTAAACACAAAAGCCCCTAAATACTTAAAACTTTAAACTAGTAAACTTTAAATATAATTTAAATAATTTATTTTTCATAAAAAAAAATATAAGCTTATAAAAAGAAGCAAAAACTTAAAAACAAAAATTATTATTTGGTAATAAATATTACTTTGATTTTGAATAATTTTAGGTTTTGCAATTATATTTTAATTTATATCTATCAATTAAATTTTTATATTTAGTTTATATTATATATAATTATAATGATTCTTATTACTAAATATTGTATTCACATTTTTATAAAAATTTAAAATTATTATATTTTCAAAGATTATAACATTGAAAATGTGAGAAAATATCAAAAATAATTTTTTTGTTATTTCACATTTTAAATAAATCATATAAACTACTAAATGCCTAAACACTTAAGTCAATAACTCCGAAATCTGAAAAACCCTGATTAGATAATCCTTTTAAACTGGTATACCCTAAATAATAAAGAATAAATCTCAATATTATTTTTTTCATTATAATTTAAAATATTCATTTTAATTAATTATTATTTATTTTTATTAAATATTAATTACAATATAAATTATGTGTTAGACAAATATAATTTATATAAATAATTTTTCATCAAAAAATATAGATAAATTTTAAAAAGAAGAAAAAATTTTAAAACAACAATTTATTATATAGTAATATATTTGGCTTTCCTTCTGAATCATTTTAGGTTTTGTAATTATATTTTAATTGATATCTATCTTATTAATAATAGATTATTAATTTATTTTTTGATCATTATTAGAATATTTATCAATAAAATTATTTATATTGAATTTATATGAAATATAAATATAATGATTATTATAACTAAATATTAAATTCACTTTTGAAAATAATTTAAAAATTATTATATTTTCAAAGGTTATAACCTTTGAAAATATCAAAAAATAATAAAAATAAATTTTTTGTTTATTTATTTATTAAATAAAACCTATAACCACTAAATACCTACACAGTTAAATCAGTAAACTACTAAACCTCGTAATGCCTAAATACATAAACCATTAAACCGCTATATACTACTTAATAATTAATAAATCTAATCTTTATTTCTATTTATTATAATTTTAAATATTTATTTTAATTATTTATTAGTTTTTTTTATATAAATATTTTTTACAAAATAAATTATGAGTGCGAGAAATATAATTTAAATAATTTTTTTTAATCAATAAAAGTATTTACGCTTATATTATAAGTAAAAATTAAAAATTATTATTAAGTAATATATTTTACTTTAATTTTGAATCAATTTCAGTTTTCTAAATATTTTTTAATTAATATCTATCTTATTATTAATAGTTTATTTATTTAATTTTTGATCATTATTATAATATATATCAATAAAATTGTTTATATTGAATTTATATGATATATAATTATTAAAATTATTATAACTAAATATTGTATTCACATTTCAAAAAATTTTAAATATTATTATATTTTCAAAGGTTATAACCTATGAAAATGACAAAAAATTATGAAATTTTTTTTTGTTATTTTATTGTTTAGATAAAACCTATAAACCACTAAAGTCCTAAACACTTAAATCACTAAACCCCAAATCAACTAAATACTTAAACCATTAAACTAGTATATCCTTAATAATAAATAATAAATCTCTAATTTATCTGTATTCATTATAGTTTTAAATTTTTATTTTAATTATTTATTATTTTATTTTTATATAATTATAAATTAAAAATAAATTGAGGAAGACAAATATAATTTAAATAATTTACTTTTAATAAAAAAAAATATAAACTAATAAAAAGAAGCAAAACATCACAAAAATTATTATTTTGTAATATATTTTATTTTGATATTGAATAAATTTATGTTATGCAAATATATTTTAAATAAAATCTTTCTTATTAATAATAGTTTATTAATTTATTTTTTGATCATTAATATAATATCTATCAAATAAATTGTTTATATTGAATTATCATGATATATAATTATTATGATTATCATAACTAAATATAGTATTCACATATTAAAAAAATTTTAAAATTGTTATATTTTCAAAGGTTTAACCATCAAAAATGATAAAAAATAACACAAATCAATTTTTTGTTATATCATTGTTTAAATAAAACTTATTAACCATTAAATGCCTAAACACATAAATCTCTAAACTCCTAAACCCTGAATCTCCTAAATACTTCAATCTTTAAACTCATAAACCTTAAATATACTTTAAATAATATATTGAAATATTAATTACAAAATAAATTATCATTGATACAAATATAATTTAAATAATTTCTTTTTCATGAAATAAATATATAAGCTTATAAAAATAAGTAAAAACTAAACAACAAAAAATATTATTTAGTAATAAATTTTACATTGTTTTTGAATCATTTAAGGTTTTTTAATTATATTTTAATTTATATCTATCTTATTAATAATAGCATATTAATTTATTTTTTGATAATTGCTATCATATCTATCAATAAAATTGTTTATATTTAGTTTATATTATATTTAATTATAATGATTATTATTATTATATATTGTATTCACATTTTTAAAAAAATTTAAAATTATTATATTTTCAAAGGTTATAAACTTTAAAAATGTGAAAAAATAACAAAAATATTTTTTTTGTTATTTCATTGTTTAAATAAAACCTATAAATCACTAAATGCCTAAAAACATAAATTGCTAAACTCCTAAACGACAAAACCTCTAAATACATAAACCATTAAACTGGTAAACATTAATAATAATTCATAAATCTCATTTTAATTTCTATTCAGTATAATTTTAAATTTTTATTTAAATTATTTATCAATTTATTTTTATAGAAAAATTAATTACAAAAAAAATTATTAGTGAGACATGTCTAATTTAAATTAAAACAGTATCGCTAAATAATAAATAATAAATCTAATTTTTTTCATTATAATTTTAAATATTCATTTTAATTATTTATTTGTTTATATATATATAAATATTAATTACAAAATAAATTGAGCTAGACAAAAATAATTTATATAAATTATTTTTCATCAAAAATTATAGATAAACTTTTTAAAAGAAAAAAAATTTTTAAAACAAAAAATTATTATATAGTAATATATTTTGCTTTGTTTCTGAATCATTTTAGGTTTTGTAATTATATTTTAATTGATATCTATCTTATTAATAATAGATTATTAATTTATTTTTTGATCATTATTAGAATATTTATCATTATAATTATTTATATTGAATTTACATATTATATAATTATAAAGATTATTATAACTAAATATTATATTTACATTTAAAAATAATTTAAAAATTATTATATTTTTAAAGGTTATCATCTTTGAAAATGAGATCAAATCACAAAAATAAATTTTTTGTTATTTTATTGTTTATATAAAACCTATAAACTACTAAATGCCTAAATGCTTAAATCATTAAACCCCAAAACCCCAAAACCACAAAACCATTCATTACTTAAACATTTAAACCATCTTTAAAGGTTTATGTTTTTATAAATAATATATAAATATCTATCAATAAATAATAGGTTATTAATTTATTTTTTGATCATTATTATATTTATATTTAGTTTATTAATAGCTATCAATAAAATTGTTTATTTTTAATTTACATGATATATAATTATTAAATTTATTATAACTAAATATTGTATTCACATTTGAAACAATTTTAAAATAATTATATTTATAAAGGTTATAACCTTCAAAATTGATAAAAAATTTGAAAATTAATTTTTTTGTTATTTTATTATTTAAATAAAACATATAAACTACTAAATGCCTTAACACTTAAATCACTAAACTCCTAAACTTTTAAATACTTAAACCATTAAATCGGTATATCCTAAATAATTAATCATAAATTCCATTTTTATTTGTATTCTTTATAATTTTAGTATTCATTTTAATTATTTATTAGTTTATTTTTATATAAATATTAATTGTAAAATAAAATTAAGAATGAGACATATAATTTAAATAATTTATCTTCATCAAAAAAATTATAAGCTTATAAAAAGAATCAAAAATTTAATAATAAAAAATTATTATTTAGTAATATATTTTACTTTGATTTTGAATCGTTTTAGGTTTTGCAAATATATTTTAATTAATATCTATCTTATTAATAATAGTTTATTAATCTATATTAAGATCAGTATAATAATATCGATCAATAAAATTATGTATATTAAATTTACATGTTATTTAATTTTTATGATTATTATAATTAAATATTGGATTAACATTTGAAAAAAAATTAAAAATTATAATATTTTTAATGGTTATAACCTTGAAAATTAGAAAAAATCATAAAAATAATTTTTTTGTTATTTAATAATTTAAATAAAACTTATAAACCACAAAATACCTAAATACGTTAATTACTAAACTCTTAAACCCTGATACTGCTGCACCAAACACACATAGCAACGGATCATTGTACACACGTGCACATATTCTTGTCCATTTTGGCATAACATTTAGAGGGGCCAGCAAGTCCTGGAAGCAGCCATAAGTATGGGCCACCAGCTTGCAGAGGGCCCCACAAGTAGGTAGGAATGATAACATTCAGACAATTGACGAGACCGAGTAAATGGTCAGGAGTAACCCCATGAGTAGCTAGGAGTGGGTCCCACTAGCCCTATCAGGCAGCATAGAGGGCCACCCAACCATCGTCCAACATGAGTAGTGGGTAATCCATGATTAATTGGAGAGCCGGAAAAATCCGAAGCATCACCAAGCAGGGCCAGGAAGCAATGGAGTCCAGACCAATCACACGGGAGAGAAAGATTCGAACTTGTAGTTTATGTTTGTAGTCTTATTTGTATTTTGGACTTTGTATGGACCATGTACTTGTAGAGACGGATCATGACATACTCACACACAAAATCTTGTCTGTTCTCTATGTAGCATGAAATGAGGGCAACTCGACCCATGAATATCTCTAAGTGGGGCCCACTAATGCATTTTGTAAATACACATTGGGTGATGCTACACTCCCGGGAGCAGAAGACCCATCTTTATAGCATTTTGTAATTTTACTTGTATTTTAGATTGGTTGTACGCATAGATATTTAGACGATGAGATGGACCTCAAAACACATGCACACCGATGCATGCATATTTTTGATATTTTGTCGGTGCAACATACAGCCACTTCTTGGAGCTCGAGGAGGAAGCATTCTAACCCAATAGATAGTCTTTTGAGGATCATGGGAGCAAAAGAATGTGGAATCCAGAGGTGAGAATGAATTGACAAAGTGCCATAGATATGGACTTGTGCATTTATGAGTATTCAATTTTACATGTATTCTATTGCATAGCAATGACATAGGCAAACGCTTGATGGTGAATGTCACACACATGCACAATCTTATATTTGCATAGTTTTAATATGGTGCATCATTCAGGTTCCTCCAAAAGGTTTGGACAAATCCGAATGGAAAGGACGCAATGCGCTTAATGACTAAATGCCAACTCTGAAGTATAGGAATGCCAGGTGATTTTGTTGTATTCGTATGCTTGGAATTATTTAGCATTATATTTTTTTATGTATTTATTGCATAGAATCATTATGGTGCATAGGATTTGGTGGGCTGACCTAATTTAGTCAGCTTTTTAGTCTCTTGTAAGTTGTGTGCCTAATTGATAAATAAAGTATGTATTTTCCAAAAAAAAACAAAAAAAAACCATAAACCCTAAACATTAAATCTTAAACCTTAAACCATAAACTATAACCCTAATCCATAAACTCTAAATTCTAAATCTCATGTTTTGCACTTTTATAATCAAATGACTAAGTGTTAAATTTAAATTGAAATTCACAACTTTTAGGAATGTCACAGATTTATCTTTTTGTATATGTAACACGAAGTCATGACTCAAGGGGTGAGTTATGGATTCAGTCTCTTTCTTGCTTTAGATTATTTTAGCATTAGCAATGGTCATGATTGTATATTTTGTCTCTAGAACACAAAATCATATCGATGAGAATATTCCATAACTTGTGTCTCTCTATTGAACATATTGTTATGGCACTAAGAATGATCATGAATACATATTTAATCACTATACTACTGGGTAACAGTATTGCATATGACCATAGCTTGTGCATTTTATCTTTATATTGCAAAGTCATTGCACTAGGAATGATTGTAACTTTGGACATTCCTCAAGAACAAAAGTCATGAACCTAAAAATAGTTAAAGCTCGAGTACTACTCTTTATAACTTTCTATAGGTAAAATTCTTGTGATTGGAAAAATCACTATGGATTTTTCCTTTGATTTGTGACCTCAAGTTTCAATGTGCAAGACTAATATTTTGAGTAATGATTAAAACCTTTTACACATTTGAATATGATTCATTTACACCTTTTTGGGTATTGTGAGCTTGCATACATAACTCATTTAATATAAAAAGAAAGAAATCTACTTTTCATATCCTTGAGGATATAAAAAAAGGGCATAGACATGCCAATAAAATAAATTTTTTGATTCTTGATTGAAAGAGAGCCTATACTTCTTGCCTTGCTCAAACTGCCTTGGGGCTAGTTTGTTCTAATAGGCTACAAGGTGGTTATTTTTTTATAGGTGAACTATGTTTTAAAAAAATTGTTGAGTGTGTGCATGTGAGATATTTTAGAAGAAATTACAATAATCAATATGAATAGCATTCTCTACAAATAGCTATTTAAACACATAGGGGTACAACATTGGGTTAGTCTGTTAGTGTACATGAGTCAAATTACATTTGATAGCCCAGTTATTCAACATCAAATATGATGAGACATAATGGAGATAAAGTAAATGCTCCTATTATTTTGGTTTGAGCTTTACCAATCATTCTAGAGTTTAGAGAGGAACAAAATAAATTATTTTAATTATTTAGTATAATTTTAAATTTTATTTTAATTATTTATCAGATTATTTTTATGGAAATATTAATTACAAAATAAATTATTAGTGAGATAGATCTAATTTAAATTAAACCGGTATATCCTAAATAATAAAGAATAAATCTCATTTTTTTTCATTTAAATTTTAAATATTCAAATTTAATTATTTATTTGTTTATTTTTATATAAATATTAATTACAAAATAAATTATGAGTTACACAAATATAATTTATATAAATTATTTTTAATCCAAATAATATAGATAAACTTTTTTAAAAAAAATTTCAAAACAAAAGATTATTATATAGTAATATATTTTATTTTGCTTCTGAATCATTTTAGGTTTTGTAATTATATTATAATTGATATCTATCTTCTTAATAATAGATTATTTATGTATGTTTTGATCATTATTAGAATATTTATCAATAAAATTGTTTATATTGAATTTATATGATATATACATATAATGATTATTATAATTAAATATTGAATTCACTTTTGAAAAAAATTTAAAAATTATTATATTTTCTAAGGTTATAACCTTTGAAAATATCAAAAAATAATAAAAATAAATTTTTTTGTTTTTTGTTTTTTTAAATAAAACCTATAGACTTATAAATGCATACACAGTATCAAAGCCTATGTCATTACTATGAAATGGAATACATATAAAACTGAATACCCATAAATCCACAAGTCCTTTCTATGGCACTTTGTCAATTCATTCTCACCTCTGAATTCCACATTCTTTTGCACCAATGATCTTCAAAATAGTATCTCTTGGGTTAGAATGCTTCCTCCTCGAGCTCCAAGAAGTGGCTGTATGTTGCACTGACAAAATATCAAAAAATATGTATGCATCGGTGTGCATGTGTGATGAGGTCCATCTCATAGTCTAATTATTTAAGTGTACAACCAAGGTAGAATACAAGTAAAATTAAAAAATTCTATAAAGATGGGTCTTCTGCTATCGGGAGTGTAGAATCGCCTAATGTGTATTTAAAAAAATGCATTAGTAGGCCCCACTTAGAGATACTCATGGGTCCAGTTGCCCTCATTGCATGCAACATAGAGATCATACAAGATTGTGTGTGTGAGTATGTCATGAACCGTCTCTACAAGTACATCGTGCATACAAAGTCCAAAATACAAATAAGACTACAAACAAAAACTACAAGTTCGAATATTTCGCTCCCGTGTGTCTGGTCTGGAGTCCTTTGCTTACTGGCCCTGCTTGGTGATGCTTCGGATTTTTTCGGTTCTCCAATTAATCATGGATTACCCGCTACTTCTGTTGGGTGATGGTTGGGTGACCTTCTATGATGCCTGATACGTCTAGTGGGACCCACTCCTAGCGAGGCCCTCTATACGCTGGTGGCCCATACTTCTAGGCACTCTAAATGCTACACCAAAATGGACAAGAATATGTGAACGTGAGTACTGTGGTCCGTCGCTATGTTTGTGTGGTGCAGTAGTATCAGGATTTAGTTGTTTAGTAATTTAAGTAATTAGGTATTTCGTGGTTTATAGGTTTTATTTAAATAATAAAATAACAAAAAAAAAATTTTTTATGATTTTTTCTTATTTTCAAGGTTATAACAATTTTAAATATTATAATTTTTAATTTTTTTTTCAAATGTTAATACAATATTTAATTATAATAATCATAAAAAATAAATATCATGTAAATTCAATATAAATAATTTTATTGATTGATATTATAATACTGATCATAAAATAGATTAATAAACTATTATTAATAAGATAGATATTAATTAAAATATATTTGCTAAACCTAAAACGATTCAAAATCAAATTAAAATATAATACTAAATAATAATTTTTTATTTTTAAATTTTTGATTCTTTTTTTAAGCTTATAAATTTTTTTGATGAAGATAAATTAATTAAATTATATTTGTCTCATTCATAATTTTATTTTGCAATTAATATTTTTATAAAAATAAACAAATAAAAAATAAAAAATGAATATTGAAATTATAATGAATACAAATAAAAATGAGATTTATGTTTAATTTTTTCGGGTATACCGATTAAATGGTTTAAGTATTTAGGAGTTTAGGAGTTTAGTAATTTAAGTGTTTAGGAATTTAGTAGTTTATATGTTTTATTTAAATAATGAAATAACAAAAAAAAATTTCAAATTTTTTATCAATTTTGAATGTTATAACCTTTATAAATATAATAATTTTTAAATTTTTTTCAAATATGAATACAATATTTAGTTATAATAAACATAATAATTATATATCATGTAAAATAAAAATAAACATTTTTATTGATAGATATAAATAAACTAAATATAAATATAAATATAATAGTGATCAAAAAAATAAATTAATAAACTATTATTTATTCATAGATTTTTATATATTATTTATAAATACATAAACCTTTAAAGATGGTTTAAATATTTAGGTATTTAAGGGTTTTAGGGTTTTGGGGTTTAGGAATTTAATGATTTTAGCATTTTGGCATTTAGTAGTTTATAGGTTTTATATATACAATAAAATAACAAAAAATTTATTTTTGTGATTTTATCTCATTTTCAAAGATGATAAACTTTAAAAATATAATAATTTTTAAATTATTTTCAAATGTAAATATAATATTTAGTTATAATAATCTTTATAATTATATATCATGTAAATTCAATATAAACAATTTTATTGATAAATATTCTAATAATGATCAAAAAATAAATTAATAATTTATTATTAATAAGATAGATATCAATTAAAATATAATTACAAAACCTAAAATAATTCAGAAGCAAAGGAAATTATATTACTATATAATAATTTTTGTTTATAATTTTTTTTTCTTTTAATAAGTTTATCTATATTTTTTTGATGAAAAATAATTTACCTAAATTATATTTGTCTAACTCATAATTTATTTTTTAATTAATATTTATATAAAAATAAACAAATAAATAATTAAAATGAATATTTAAATTTATAATGAAAAAATTAATATTCAGATTTATTCTTTATTATTTTGGGTATACCAGTCTAATTAAAATTAGATCTTTCTTACTAATAATTTATTTTGTAATTAATATTTCTATAAAAATAAACTAATAAATAAATAAAATAAAAATTTAAAATTATACTGAATAAAAATTAAAATGAGATTTCTGAATTATTATTAATGTATACCAGTTTAATATTTTATGTATTTAGAGATTTTTTCATTTATGACTTTAGTGATTTATATTTTTAGGCATTTAGTGGTTTATAGGTTTTATTTAAACAATGAAATAACAAAAAAATTATTTTTGATATTTTTTCACATTTTCAAACGTTATAACCTTTAAAAATATAATAATTTTAAAATTTTTAAAAATGTGAAAACAATATTTAGTAATAAGAATCATTATAATTATATATAATATAAACTAAATATAAACAATTTTATTAATAGATTCGATATCAATTATCAAATAATAAATTAATATGCTATTATTAATATGATAGATCTAAATTAAAATATAATTGCAAACCCTAAAAATATTCAAAATCTAAGTAAAATTTATTACTAAATAATAATTTTTTTATTTAGTTTTTGCTTCTTTTTATAAGCTTATATTTTTTTGATGAAAAATAAATTATTTAAATTATATTTATGGTTTACGAGTTTAAAGTTTTAAGTATTTAGGGGCTTTTGTATTTAGGAGTTTATAGATTTATGTGTTTATGAATTTAGTGGTCTATAAGTTTTATTTAAACGATGATATAACAAAAAATTTATTTTTATTTTTTTTTTCTAATTTTTGAAGATTATAACCTTTGAAAATATAAAAAATTCTAAATTTTTTTCAAATGTAAATATAATATTTAGTTATAATAATCTTAATAAATATGAGGCATTTAAATTTAATATAAATAATCACATTGCTAGATATTATAATAATGATCAATAAATAAATTAATAAACTATTATTAATAAGATAGATATTATTTATAATATATTTGCAAAATCTAAATTTATTCAAAATCAAAGTATATATTACTAAATAATAATTTTTTTTAATATTTTGCTTTTTTTACAAGTTTATATTTTTGTTATTAAAAATAAATTATTTAAATTATATTTGTATTCCTCATAATTTATTGTGTAATTTATAATTCTATAAAAATAAACTAATAAATAATTAAAATAAATATTTAAAATTATAATGAATACAAAAGTGAATACAATATTTATTTATAATAATCATAATAATTATATATCATATAAATTCAATATAAACAATTTTATTGATAGATATTCTAAAAATTATCAAAAAATAAATTAAAAATCTATTATAAATAAGATTGATATTACTTTACAATATAATATTAAAACTTAAAATGATTCAAAATCAAAGCAAAATATATTACTAAAAATAAATATTTGTTTTTAAATTTATATTCTTTTTATAAGCTTATCAATTTTTTGATGAAAAATAATTTTTATAAATTATATTTTTAACTCATAATTTATTTTATAATCAATACATATATAAAAATAAAAAACTAAACAATCAAATTGATTGTTTAGTTTTTGATAATAATATTTACAAAACTCAAATTGATTCAAAATTAAAGTAAAATATAATATTTGATAATAATTTTTAATTTTTAATACTACTTTATTTATGCTGCTTTTAAAAGCGTATATATATTTTTTGATTAAAAATAAATTGTTTAAATTATATGTGTCGCACACATAATTTATTTTGTAATAAAAATTTCTATAAAAATAAACTAATAAATAATTAAAATGAATATTTAAAATTATAATAAATATAAATAAAAATTCAATTTATTAATTATTAAGTAGTATATAGCGGTTTAATGGTTTATGTATTTAGGCATTATGGAGTTTAGGAGTTTACTAATATAACTGTGTATGCATTTAGTGGTTTATAGTTTTTTTTTAAAAAATAAAATAACATAAAATTTATTTTTATTATTTTTTAATATTTCCAAAGGTTATAACCTTTGTAAATATTATAATTTTTATTTTTTTTTCAAAAGCAAATTCAATATTTAGTTATAATAATCATTATATTTATAAATCAAATAAATTCAACATAAATAATTTTATTGATAAATATTCTAATAATGATCAAAAAATAAATTAATAAACAATTATTAATAAGAGAGATATCAATTAAAATATAATTACAAAAGCAAAAATAATTCAGAAGGAGTGCAAAATATATTACTATATAATAAATTTTAGTTTTTCTATTTTTTATTCTTTTTATAAGTTTATCTATATTATCGATGAAAAATAATTTATATAAATTATATTTGTCTAACTCATAATTTATTTTGTAATTAATATTTATATAAAAATAAAAAATTAATAATTAAAATGAATATTTTAAATTATAATAAAAAAAATGAAATTTATTATTTATTATTTAGGGTATACCGGTTTAATTTAAGTTATATCTGTCTCACTAAAAATTTATTTTGTAATTAATATTTTATGAAAATAAATTGATAAATAATTCAAATAAAAATTTAAAATTATATTGAATAAAAATTAAAATGAGATTTATGATTTATTATTAATATATACCCGTTTAATGGTTTAAGTATTTTGTGGTTTTGTCGTTTAAGAGTTTAGCAATTTATGTTTTTAGGCATTTAGTGATTTATTGGTTTTATTTAATCAATAAAATAACAAAAAAAATTGTAATTTTTTGTCATTTTCAAATGTTATAACCTTTGAAAATTTTATAATATTTAAAATTTTTTGAAATTTTAATACAATATTTAATTATAATAATTTTAATAATTCTATATCATATAAAATAAATATAAATAATTTTATATATAGATATTATAATAATGATCAAAAATTAAATTAATAATGAATTATAATAAGATAGATATTAATTAAAAAATATTTACAAAACCCAAATTGATTCAAAATTAAACTAAAATATATTAGTTGATAATAATTTTTAATTTATAATAATACTTCTTTTAAAAGCGTATATTTTTTTTTGATTAAAAATAAATTATTTAAATTATATGTGTCGCACTCATAATTTATTTTGTAATAAAAATTTATATAAAAATAAACTAATAAATTATTAAAATGAATATTTAAAATAATAATAAATTGAAATAAAAATTAAATTTATTATTTATTAAGTAGTACATAGCGGTTTAATAGTTTATGTATTTAGGCATTACGGGGATTAGTAGTTTACTAATATAATTGTGTATGCATTTAGTGATTTACAGGATTTATTTAAAAAATAAAATAACAAAATATTTATTTTTATTTTTTTTTCATATTTCCAAAGGTTATAAACCTTTGTAAATATAATAATTTTTAAATTTTTTTTAAAAGTGAATTCAATATTTAGTTATAATAATCATTATATTTATATATCATACAAATTCAATAGAAACAATTTTATTGATAAATATTCTAATAATGATACAAAAATAAATTAATAATCTATAATTAATAAGATAGATATCAATTAAAAAAAAGATAGATATCAATTAAAATATATTTATAAAACCTAAAATGATTCAGAAGCAAAGCAAAATATATTACTATATAATAATTTTTTGTTTAGATATTTTTATTCTTTTAAAAAGTTTATCTATAATTTTTTGATCAAAAATAATATATATAAATTATATTTGACTAACTCAATTTATTTTGTAATTAATATTTATATATAAATAAACAAATAAATAATTAAAATGAATAATTAAAATTATAATGAAAAAAAAATAAGATTTATTCTTTATTACGTAGGGATACCAGTTTAATTTTAATTAGATCTGTCTCACTAATAATTTATTTTGTAATTAATATTTCTATAAAAATAAACTGATAAATAATTAAAATAAAAATTTAATATTATACTTAATAAAAATTATTTTGAGATTTATGATTTATTATTAATGTATACCAATTTAATGGTTTAAGTATTTTAAGGTTTTATCATTTCGGAGTTTAGCAATTTATGTTTTTAGGCATTTAGTGGTTTATAGGTTTTATTTAAATAATGAATAACAAAAAATTTATTTTCAAAATGTATACCAACTAAATATAAACAATTTTATTGATAGATATTATATCAATTATCAAAAAATAAATTAATAAACTATTATTAATATGATATATATAAATTAAAAGATAATTAAAAACCCTAAAATGATTCGAAATCAAAGTAAAATTTATTACTAAATAATAATTTTTTTTAGTTTTTACATCATTTTATAAGATTATATATTTTTTTTTATGAAAAATATATTATTTAAATTATATTCGTATCACTCATAATTTATTTTGTAATTAATATTTATAAAAAATTATTTAAATTATATTTAAGGTTTATGAGTTTAACTATTTAAGTATTTAGGGGTATCGGGGTTTAAAAGATTAGAGATTTATGTATTTAGTTATTTAATGGTTTATAAGTTTTATTTAAACAATTATATAAAAAAAATTATTTTTGTTATTTTTTATCATTTTTGAAGGTTATAACATTTGAAAATATAACAATTTTTAAATTTTTTTTATATGTGAATACTATATTTAACTATGATAAATTAATAAACTATTTTTAAAAAAAGATATTATTTAAAATATATTTGCAAAACATAAATTTATTCAAAATCAAAAAAATATATATTACTAAATAATAATTTTTTTGAAGTTTTGCTTCTTTTTATAAGTTTATATTTTTTTATATTAAAAGTAAATTATTTAAATTATATTTGTCTTCCTCAAAATTTATTTTTAATTTATAATTTTATAAAAATAAACTAATAAATAATTAAAATGAATATTTAAAACTATAATAAATTTAATTAAAAATTCAATTTATTAATTATTAAGTAGTATATAGCGGTTTAATGGTTTATGTATTTAGGCATTACGGGGTTTAGGAGATTACTGATATAACTGTGTATGCATTTAGTGGTTTATAGGTTTTATTTAAAAAATAAAATAACAAAAATTTATTTTTTTTATTTTTTGATAGTTTCAAAGGTTATAACCTTTTAAAATATAATAATTTTCAAATTTTTTTTAAAAGCGAATTCAATATTTAGTTATAATAATCATTATATTTATATATAATATAAATTCATTATAAACAATTTTAGTGATTAATATTCTAATAATGATAAAAAATAAAATTAATAATCTATTATTAATAAGATAGATTTCAATTAAAATATAATTTACAAAACATAAAATGATTCATAAGCAAAGCAAAATTTATTACTATATAATAATTTTTTGTTTTGTAAATTTTTTTTTATTTTAAAAAGTTTATCTATATTTTTTTGATTAAAAATAATTTACATTAATTATATTTGACTACCTTATAATTTATTTTTTAATTAATATTTAAATAAAAATAAACAAATAAATAATTAAAAATAATATTTAAAATTATAATGAAAAAAAATGAGATTTATTATTTATTATTTAGGGTATACAAGTTTAATTTAAATTATATCTGTCTCACTAATAATTTATTTTGTAATTAATATTTCTATAAAAATAAACTGATAAATAATTAAAATAAAAATTTAAAATTATACTAAATAAAAATTAAAATGAGATTTATGATTTATTATTAATTTATATTAGTTTAATGGTTTAAGTATTTTGAGGTTTTGTCATTTAGAAGGTTAGCGATCTATGTTTTTAGGCATTTAGTGATTTATAGGTTTTATTTAAACAATAAAATTACTAAAAAAAAATTGTAATTTTTTGTCATTTTCAAATGTTATATCCTTTGAAAATTTAATAATATTTAAAGTTTTTTGAAATTTGAATACAATATTAAGTTATAATATTTTTAATAATTCTATATCATATAAAATAAATATAAACAATTTTATTGATAGATATTATAATAATGTTCTAAAATTAAATTAATAGATTTTATGTAATAAGATTGATATTAATTAAAAAATATTTACAAAACTCGAATTGATTCAAAATTAAAGTAAAATATAATATTTGATAATAATTTTTAATTTTTAATACTACTTCATTTATGGTTCTTTTAAAAGCGTATATATATTTTTTGATTAAAAATAAATTATTTAAATTATATGTGTCGCACTCATAATTTATTTTGTAATAAAAATTTCTATAAAATTAAACTAATAAATAATCAAAATGAATATTTAAAATTATAATAAATTTAAATAAAAATTCAATATATTAATTTTTAAGTAGTATATAGCAGTTTAATGCTTTATGTATTTAGGCATTACGGGGTTTAGGAGTTTATTTATATAATTATGTATGCATTTAGTGGGTTATAGGTTTTATTTAAAAAATAATATAACAAAAAATTTATTTATTTTATTTTTTGATATTTTCAAAGGTTATAACCTTTGAAAATATAACAAAAAATTTTTATATTATATAAAAATTTTCAAAGGTTATAACCTTTGAAAATAAAATAACAAAAAATTTAAAAATTATTATATTTTCAAAGGTTATAACCTTTGAAAATATAATAATTTTTAAATTTTTTTCAAAAGCGTATTCAATATTTAGTTATAATAATCATTATATTTTTTATATCATATAAATTCAATATAAACAATTTTAGTGATTAATATTCTAATAATGATCAAAAAATAAATTAATAATTTATTATTAATAAGATAGATATCAATTAAAATATATTTATAAAACATAAAATGATTAATAAGCAAAGCAAAATTTATTACTATATAATAATTTTTTGTTTAATAATTTTTTTTTATTTTAAAAAGTTTATCTCTATTTTTTTGATTAAAAATAATTTACATAAATTATATTTGACTAACTTATAATTTATTTTGTAATTAAGATTTATATAAAAATAAACAAATAAATAATTAAAAAGAATATCTAAAATTATAATGAAAAAAAAATGAGATTTATTATTTATTATTTAGGGTATACTAGTTTAATTTAAATTATATCTGTCTCACAAATAATTTATTTTGTAATTAATATTTCTATAAAAATAAACTGATAAATAATTAAAATAAAAATTTAAAATTATACTGATTAAAAATTAAAATGAGATTTTTGATTTATTATTAATGTATACCAATTTAATAGTTTAAGTATTTAGAGGCTTTGTCGTATAGGTGTTTAGTGATTCAAGTTTTTAGGCATTTAGTGGTTTATAGGTTTTATTTAAACAATAAATTAACTAAAAAAATTTTGTAATTTTTTGTCATTTTCATAGATTATAACCTTTGAAAATATAATAATATTTAAAATTTTTTGAAATGTGAATACAATATATAGTTATAATAATTTTAATAATTATATATCATATAAATTAAATATAAACAATTTTATTGATAGATATTATAATAATGATCAAAAATTAAATTAATAAACTATTAATAATAAGATAGATATTAATTAAAAAATATTTACAAAACCCAAATTGATTCAAAATTAAAGTAAAAAATTTTATTGGATAATAATTTTTAATTTTTAAATTTTTACTTCTTTTATAAGCGTATATATTCTTTTATTAAAAATAAATTATTTAAATTATATATGTCGCACTCATAATTTATTTTGTAATAAAAATTTATATCAAAATAAACTAATAAATAATTAAAATGAATATTTTAAAATATAATAAATTGAAATAAAAATTAGATATCTTAATTATTAAGTAGTATCTAGCGGTTTAATGGTTTATGTATTTAGGGATTACGAGCTTTAGGAGTTTACTGATTTAACTGTGTATGCATTTCGTGGTTTATAGGTTTTATTAAAAATTAAAATAACAAAATATTTATTTTTATTATTTTTTTATATTTTCAAAGGTTATGACCTTTGAAAATATAATAATTTTTAAATTTTTTTCAAATGTGAATTCAATATTTAGTTATAATAATCATTATATTTATATATCTTATAAATTCAATATAAATAATTCTATTGATAAATATTCTTATAATGATCAAAAAAAAATTAATAATCTATTATTAATAAGATAGATATCAATTAAAATAGAATTACAAAACCCATAATGATTCAGAAGTAAAGCAAATTATATTACTATATAATAATTTTTTGTTTTTAATTTTCTTTTCTTTTAATAATTTTATCTATATTTTTTTGATGAAAAATAATTTATATAAATTAAATTTGTCTAACGCATAATTTATATTTTAATTAATTTTTATATAAAAATAAACAAATAAATAATTAAAATGAATATTTAAATTTATAATGAAAAAATGAGATTTATTCTTTATTATTTAGGGTATACCAGATTAATTTAAATTATATCTATCTCACTAATAATTTATTTTGTAATTATTATTTCAATAAAAATAAACTGATAAATAATTAAAATAAAAATATAAAATTATATTTAAAAAAAATTAAAATGAGATTTATTATAGTATATAAGTTTAATATTTTAAGTATTTAGAGGTTTTGTCATTTAGGACTTTAGTGATTTTTGTTTTTAGGTATTTAGTGGTTTATTGGCTTTGTTTAAACAATGAAATAACAAAAAAATTATTTTTGATATTTTTTCACATTTTTAAAGGTTATAACATTTGACGATATAATAATTTTAAAATTTTTTGAAACGATGAATACAATATTTAATAATAATAATCATTATAATTATATATAATATAAACTAAGTATAAACAATTTTATTGATAGATATGATATCAATTATAAAAAAATAAATTAATATGTTATTATTATTATTATTATTATGGATATTAATTAAAATATAATTGCAAAACCTAAAATTATTCAAAATCCAAGTAAAATTTATGACAATAAAATTTTTTTTTTAGTTTTTCTTTCTTTTTATAAGCTTATATATTTTTTTGATGAAAAATAAATTATTTAAATTATATTTCTATCACTCATATTTTATTTTGTAATTAATATTTTAATAAATTATTTAAATTATATTGAAGGTTTATGAGTTTAAAGATTTTAATATTTAGGGAATTTTGTGTTTAGGAGTTTAGATGTTTATGTGTTTAAGCATTTAGTGGTTTATAAGTTTTATTTAAATAATGATATAGCAAAAAATTAATTTTTATTATTTTTTATAATTTTTGAAGTTTATATCTTTGAAAATATAATAATTTTTAAATTTTTTTCAAATGTAAATATAATATTTATTTATAATAATCTTCATAATTATAATTCATTTAAATTCAATATAAATAATTACATTGCTAGATATTATAATTTTGATCAAAAAATAAATTAATAAACTATTATTAATAAAATAGTTTTTATTTAAAAAGTATTTGCAAAATCTAAATTTATTCAAATCAAAGAAAATTATATACTAAATAATAATTTTTTTAATGTTTTGCTTTTTTTATAAATTTTTGTTTTTATTATTAAAAATAAATATTTTAAATTATATTTATCTTACTCATAATTTATTTTGTACTTTATAATTCTATAATAATAAACTACTAAATAATTAAAATGAATATTTAAAATTATATCAATACAAATAAAATTGAGATTTATTATTCGTTATTCAGGATATACCAGTTTAATGGTTTAAGTATTTAGGTGTTTTGTGGTTTAGGAGTTTAGTGATTTAATTATTTAGACCTTTAGTGATTTATAGTTTTTTTAAGAATGAAAAAACAAAAAATTTAATTTTTTGATTTTTTTTAATTTTTGAAGGTTGTAACCTTTGAAAATATAATAATTTTTAATTTTTTTTTAAATGTAAATATAATATTTAGTTATATTAATTTTAATAAGTATATATAAAGTAAGCTCAATATAAATAATTTTATTGATAGATATTATAATAATGATCAATAAATAAATTAATAAACTTGTATTTATAAGAATGATATAAATTTAAATATAATTGTAAAATCTAAAATGATTCTAAATAAAAATAAGATTTATTATTAAATAATAATTTTTTATTTATAAGATAGATATTAATCTTACTAATTATATATCATATAAATTCAATATAAACAATTTTAATGATAACGATTATAATAATGATCAAAAATTAAATTAATAAACTATTATTAATAATATAAATATTAATTAAAATATATTTACATAACACAAAATGATTCAAAATGAAATCAAAATATATTACTAAATAATAATATATAATTTTTATAATTTTTCTTCTTTTTATAAGCTTATTTTTTTTTTTGATTAAAAATAAATTATTTAAATAATATTTGTCTCACTCGAAATTTACTGTGTAATTAATTTTTCTAAAAAATTAAACTATAAATAATTAAAATTAATATTTAAAATTATAATAAATAGAAATAAAAAAGAGATTTATTATTTATTAAGTAGTATATAGCTGTTAAAAGGTTTATGTATTTAGGGGTTTCGAAATTTATGAGCTTACTGATTTAAGTAATTAAGCATTTAATGATCTATAGGTTTTATTTAAAAAATGAAATAACAAAGAATTTATTTATTTTTATTTTTTTATATTTTCAAAGCTTATGACCTTTGAAAATATAATAATTTTAAAATTTTTTCAAAAGTAAATACAATAATTATTTATAATAATCATTATATTTATATATCATATAAATTCAATATAAACATTTTTATTGATAAATATTCTAATAATGATGAAAAAATAATTTAATAATCTATTATTAATAAGATAGATATCAATTAAAATATATTTACAAAACCTAAAATGATTTAGAAGGAAAACAAAATATATTACTATATAATAATTTTTTGTTTTGAAATTTTTTTTCTTTTAAAAAGTTTATCTATATTATTTTGTTGAAAAATAATTTATATAAATTATATTTGTCTAACTCATAATTTATTTTGTAATTAATATTTATATAAAAATAAACAAATAAATATTTAAATTTGAATATTTAAAATTAGAATGAAAAAAATTGAGATTTATTCTTTATTATTTAGGATATACCGGTCTAATTTAAATTAGATCTGTCTCACTAATAATCTATTTTGTAATTAATATTTCTATAAAAATAAACTAATAAATAATTAAAATAAAAATTAAAATTATACTGAATAATTAAAATAATTTATTTTGTTCCTCTCACAACTCTAGAATGATTGCTAAAGCTCTAACCAAAATACTAGGAGCTTTTAATTTATCTCTATTATGTCTCATCATATTTGATGTTGAATAACTGTGCTATCAAAGGTAATTTGACTCATGTACACTAACAGACTAAACCAAAGTTGTGCCCCTATCTGTTGAAATAGCTATTTGTTGATATTTCTATTTATATTGATTATTGTAATTTCTTCTAAAATATCTCTCATGTACCCACTCAAAGCAATTTTTTTAAAACATAGTTCACCTCTAAAAAAATAACCACCTTGTAGCCTATTAGAACAAACTAACCCACGGGGCGGTTTGAGCAGGGCAAGAAATATGGGCTTTCTTTCAATCAAGAATCAAAAAATTTATTTTATTGGGATGTCTAAGTCATTTTTTTATATACTCATGGATATGAAAAGTATCATTTCTTTCTTTTTATATTAAATGAGTTATGTATACAAGCTCAGAATACCCAAAAAGGAGTAAATGAATCATATTCAAATGAATAAAAGGTTTTAATCATTGCTCAAAATATTTGTCTTGCATATTGACACTTGAGGTCACAAATCAAAGGAAAAGGCGATAGTGATATTTCAAATCCCAAGAATTTTAGCTATAGAAAGTTATAAAGAGTAGTATTCGAGCTTTAACTATTTCTAGTGTCATGACTTTTGCTCTTGAGGAATCCCCAAAGTTACAATCATTCCTTGTGCAATGACTTTTCAATATAAAAATAAAATGCACAAGCTATGGTCATATCCAATATTGTGACTCAGTATTATAGTGATTAAATATGTATTCATGATCATTCTTAGTGCCATAAAAATATGTTCAACATAGAGATACAAGTTATGGCATATTCTCATCGATATGATTTTGTGTTCTAGAGACAAAATATACAATCATGACCATTGCTAATGCTATAATAATCTAAAGCAAGAAAGAGACTAAAAAGCTGACTAATTTAGGCCAGCCCACCAAATCCTATGAACCTTTATGATTCTATGCATAAAATACATAAAAAAACATAATGCCTAATAATTCCAAGCATACGAATACAATTAAAATCACATGGCATTCCCGGACATCAGATTTGCCATTGAGTCATTATGCGCTCTGCGTCCTTTCCATTCGGATTTTTCCAAGCCTTTTGGAGGAACCCGAATGATGCACAATTTTAAAACTATGCAAATATAAGATATTGCATGTGTGTGACATGCAGCATCAAGCGTTTGCCTATGCCATTGCTATGCAATGGAATACATGTAAAACTGAATACCCATAATTCCACAAATCCATATCTACGGCACTTTGTCAATTCATTCTCACGTCTGAATTCAACATTATTTTGCTCCAATGATCATCAAAAGAGTATCTCTTGGGTTAGAATACTTCCTCCTCGAGCTCTAAGAAGTGGCTGTATGTTGCACCGACAAAATATCAAAAAATACGCATGCATCAGTGTGCATGTGTGATGAGGTCCATCTCATAGTCTAATTATATATGCGTACAACCAAGCTAGAATACAAGTAAAATTATAAAATGCTATAAAGATGGGTCTTCTACTCCCGGAAGTGTAGAATCGCCTAATGTGTATTTACAAAATTCATTAGTGGGCCCCACTTAGAGATACTCATTCGTCAAGTTGCCCCCATTGCATGCTACATAAATAACAGACAAGATTGTGTGTGTGAGTATGTAATGATCTGTCTCTACAAGTACATGGTGCATACAAAGTTAAAAATACAAATAAGACTACAACCATAAATTACAAGTTTGAATCTTTAGCGCCCGTGTGGCTAGTCTGGACTCCATTGCTTACTGGCCCTGCTTGGTGATCCTTCGGATTTTGCAGGCTCATCGATTAATCATGGATTACCCGCTACTCCTTTTGGGAAATGGTTGGGTGGCCCTCTATGCTACCGGATATGGATAGTGGGACCCACTCCTAGCTACTCCTGGGTTTACTCCCTACCACTTTGCTCGGTCTCTTCATTTTTCTAAATGTTATCATCCCGAGTTGCTAGTGGGGCCCTTTACAAGCTGGTGACCCGTACTTCTGGCTACTTCCAGGACTTGCTGGCCCCTCTAAATGCTACACCAAAATGGACAATAATATGTGCGCGTGTGTATTGTGGTCCGTCACTATGTGTGTGTGGTGCAGTAGTATCAGAGTTTATGAGTTCAGTAATTTAAGTATTTAGGTATTTTGTGGTTTATAGGTTTTATTTAAATAATTAAATAAAAAAAAATATTTTTATGCTTTTTTTCTCATTTTCAAGGTTATAACCATTGAAAATATTATAATTTTTAATTTTTTTCTAATGTTAAAACAATATTTAATTATAATAATCATACAAATTAAATATCATGTAAATTCAATATAAATAATTTTATTGATCGATATTATAATACTAATCATAAGATAGATTAATAAACTATTATTAATAAGAAAGATATTAATTAAAATAATTTGCAAACCCTAAAACAATTCAAAATCAAAGTAAAATATATTACTAAATAATAATTTTATATTATAAAATTTTTGATTCTTTTTATAAGCTTATAAATTTTTTTGATGAAGATAAATTATTTAAATTATATTTGTCTCATTCATAATTTTATTTTCAATTATTATTTCTATAAAAATAAACTAATAATTAATTAAAATGAATATTAAAATTATAATGAATACAAATAAAAATGAGATTTAAGATTAATTATTTAGGATACACTGGTTTAATGGTTTAAGTATTTATGAATTTTGGAGTTTAGTGATTTAAGTGTTTAGGCATTTAGTAGTTTATATGTTTTATTTTAATAATGAAATACTAAAAAATTTATTTTTCAAATTTTTTATCAATTTTGAAGGTTATAACATTTATAAATATAATAATTTTTAAATTTTTTCAAATGTGAATACAATATTTAGTTATAATAAACTTAATAATTATATATCATATAAATTAAAAATAAAAATTTTATTGATAGATATTAATAAACTAAATATAAATATAAATATAATAATGATCAAAAAAAAATTAATAAACTATTAATTATTGATAAATATTTATATATTATTTATAAATACTTAAACCTTTAAAGATGGTTTAAATGTTTAAGTATTTAAGGGATTTGGGTTTTAGGAGATTAATGATTTAAGCATTTAGGCATTTAGTAGTTTATAAGTTTTATATAAACAATAAAATAACAAAAGAATTATTTGTGTTATTATCTCATTTTCAAAGATGATAACCTTTAAAAATATAATAATTTTTAATTTATTTTTAAATGTAAATATAATATTTAGTTATAATAATCTTTATAATTATATATCATGTAAATTCAATATAAATAATTTTATTCATAAATATTCTAATAATGATCAAAAAATAAATTAATAATCTATTATTAATAAGATAGATATCAATTAAAATATAATTATAAAACCTAAAATGATTCAGAAGCAAAGCAAAATATATTACTATATAATAATTATTTGTTTTGAAAATTTTTTTTCATTTAAAAAGAATATCTATAATTTTTTGATGAAAAATAATTTATATAAATTATTTTTGTCTAGCTCAATTTATTTTATAATTAATATTTATATATAAATAAACAAATAAATAATTAAAATGAATATTTAAAATTATAATGAAAAAAATGAGATTTATTATTTATTATTTAGGGATACTGTTTTAATTTAAATTAGATCTGTCTCACAAATAATTTATTTTGTAATTAATATTTTTACAAAAATAAACTGATAAATAATTAAAATAAAAATTTGAAAATATACTGAATAAAATTTAAAATGAGATTTATGATTTATTATTATTGTATATCAGTTTAATGGTTTAATTATTTAGAGGTTTTTTCATTTAGGATTTTAGTGATTTATGATTTTTGGATTTTAGTGGTTTATACGTTTTATTTAAAAAAAGAAAATATCAAAAAAATTTGCTATAATTTTTTCTCATTTTTATAGGTTATAACCGTTGAAAATATAATAATATTTAAAATTTTTTGAAATGTGAATACAATACTTTGTTATAATAATATTAATAATTATATATCATATAAATTCAATAAACAATTTTTGTGATATATATTATAATAATGATCAAAATTAAATTTATAAACTATTGATATTAAGATAAATATTATTTAAAAAATAATTACAAAATCCAAATTGATTCAAAATTATAGTAAAATATATTTCTGGATAATAATTTTTAATTTTTAAATTTTTACATCTTTTATAAGCATATATATTTTATAAATTATATTTGTTGCACTCATAATTTATTTTGTAATTAATAATTATATAAAAATAAATGAATAAATAATTAAAATGACTATTTTAAATTATAATGAAAAAAATAATATTGAGATTTATTATTTATTATTTAGAGTAAACTTATTTAAAATGATTATCTATTTATGGTTTTCGAGATTGAGGAGTTATTGATTTAAGTATTTAGGCATTTAGTGGTTTATAGGATTTATTTAAAAATGAAATAACAAAAAAATTATTTTTGTTATTTTTTCACATTTTCAAAGGTTATAACATTTGAAAATATAATAATTTTAAAATTTTTTTAAAATGCGAAGAAAATATTTAGTAATATTAATCATTATAATTATATATAATATAAACTAATTATAAATAATTTTATTGATAGATATGATATCAATTATCAAAAAATAAATTAATAAACAATTATTAATATGATAGATATAAATTAACATATTGTTACAAATCCTAAAATGATTCAAAATCCAAGTAAAATTTATTACTAAATAATAATTTTTTGTTTTTAAATTTTTACTTCTTTTTATAAGATTATATTTTTTTAATTAAAAGTAAATTATTAATATTATATTTGTCTAACTAATTATTTAATTTATAATTAATATTTATATAAAAAATAAACTAATAAATATTTAAAATGAATATTTAAAATTATAATGATTATAAATTAAAATGAGATTTAAGATTTATTATTGCTGTATATGTAATTTATTTTTTGATAATCTGTTTGTATAACCAAATATTTTTTCTTTTTTAATATTTTCATGTAAGTTTAGGAAATGAAATATTAAGAGGCTGGGGATGCAGCAGTAGCACAATAATGGAGGTCTCACTGACTTGACACCGGGCCGAAATTGGAGCAGAGCCTGACCAGTCTCATGATCTGACCCACTCCGGTTAAATAAACCGAGAGAAATTTTAATATAAAATGTTTTGTAATTTTATTTTCTAGTGGCTGTTTTTGGACCCGTGGAACTGTTCATCGTCTCTCTCTCTTCACTCTGTGTGATTTATCGGGACTATTCTATGAGCTACATACTGTAAGACATTTCAGTTGCTTTAATATGTAACGCATAAGCATTTTCTAGTGGATTTAGCTAGTAGTACTGAGCGACTAGCGAACCACATTATTTTCAGTGTTTATTTCTCTTTTTTTGATTCTATCATGGATGGTTGCTGAATTTGGAAATATATATTGCTTGTTTTATGTTGTTTATGTGATTCTGTATCTCAATCTCACTACCTTGGTAGCACAATTGCCCAACAAATATATATGGTATACCGGTTTAATGGATCGATTATTTAGGTGTTTTGTTGTTTAGGAGTTTAGCAATTTATGTTTTTAGGCATTTAGTGGTATATAGGTTTTATTTATATTATAAAAATAAATTTTTTTTTGATTTTTTTTGGATTTTCAAAGGTTATAACCTTTAATAATAAAATAATTTTTAAAATCTTTTGAAATGTGAATACCATGTAATATTAATCTTATTAATTATAGATCATATAAATTCAATATAAATAATTTTAATGATAGATATTATAATAATGATCAAAAATTAAATTAATAAACTATTGTTAATAATATAAATATTAATTAAAATATATTTACATAACACAAAATGATTCAAAATCAAAAAAAAATATATTACTAAATAATAATATTTAATTTTTAAATTTTTCCATCTTTTTATAAGCTTATATTTTCTTATGATTAAAAATAAATTATTTAAATAATATCTGTCTCACTCGAAATTTATTTTGTAATTAATTTTTCTAAAAATTAAAATATAAATAATTAAAATGAATATTTAAAATTATAAAAAATAGAAATAAAAATGAGATTTATTATTTTTTAAGTAGTATACAGTTGTTATAAGGTTTATGTATTTAGGGGTTTCGGGGTTTATGAGCTACTGATTTAAGTAAGTAAGCATTTAGTGGTCTATAGGTTTTATTTAAAAAAGAAATAACAAAAAATTTATTTTTTCTATTCTTTCTAATTTTTTAAGATTAAAACCTTTTAAAATATAATAATTTTTAAATTTTTTTCAAAAGTGAATACAATATTTATTTATAATAATCATAATAATTATATATCATATAAATTCAATATATTCATAAATATTCTAATAATTATCAAAAAATAAATTAAAAATCTATTATGAATAAGATTGATATTACTAAAAATATAATATCAAAACCTAAAATGATTCAAAAGCAAAGCAAAATATATTACTTAATAATAATTATTTGTTTTTAAATTTTTATTCTTTTTATAAACTTATCTATTTTTGGATGAAAAATAATTTTTATAAATTTAATCTTTAACTCATAATTTATTTTATAATTAATATTATATATATATATATAACTTAACAATCAAAATGAATTTTTTAAATTATAACGAAAACAAATAAATATGAGATTTATTAATTATTATTTAGGGTATACCGATTTAAAAGATTGTCTATATACGGGTATCGGGATTTTTTAGTTTAGTGATTTAAATGTTTATGCATTTAGTGATTTAAAGATTTTATTTAAACAATGAAATAACAAAAAAAAGATATTTTTTTTTATTTTTTCACATGTTCTGAGGTTATAATCTTTGAAAATATAAAAATTTTAAAACTTTCTTCAAAAGTGAATACAATTTTTATTATAATAATTATTAAATTTATATATCATATAAATTCAATATAAACATTTTTATTGATAAATATTCTAATAATGATCAAAAAATAAATTAATAATATATTATTAATAAGTTAGATATCAATTAAAATATAATTAAAAATCCTAAAATGATTCAGAAACAAAGCAAAATATATTACTATATTATATTTAATTTGTTGTTAATTTTTTTCTTCTTTTTTTAAGTTTATCTATTTTTTTTGTTGAAAAATAATTTATATAAATTATATTTGTATAACTTATAATTTATTTTGTAATTATTATTTATATAAAAATAAACAAATAAATAATTAAAATGAATATTTAAAATTATAATGAAAAAAATAAAAAATAAGATTTATTATTTATTATTTAGAATATACATGTTTAAAAAATTTATATATTTAGGGCTTTCAAGATCTAGAAGTTATTGATTTAAGTATTTAGGCATTTAATGGTTTATAGGTTTTAATCAAAGAATGAAATAATAAAAAATTTATTTTTGATATTTTTTCAAAATTTCAAAGGTTATAACATTTGAAAATATAATAATTTTAAAATTTTTTAAAAATGTGAATATAATATTTAGTAATAATAAATATTATAACTATATATAATATAAACTAAATATAAATTATTTTATCGATAGATATTATATCAATTATCCAAAAATAAATTAATAAACTATTATTAATATGATAGATATAAATTAAAATATAATTAAAAAAGCCTAAAATAATTCAAAATCAAAGTAAAATTTATTACTAAATAATAATTTTTTTAGTTTTTGCATCATTTTATAAGCTTATATGTTTATTTGATGTAAAATATATTATTTAAATTATATTGTATCACTCATAATTTATTTTGTAATTAATATTTCTATAAATTATTTAAATTATATTTAAAGTTTACGAGTTTAAAGGTTTAAGTAGTTAGGGGCTTCGGGGTTTAGCAGTTTAGATTTTTATGTATTTAGGCATTTAATAGGTTTATAAATTTTATTTAAACAATGATATAACAAAAAATTTATTTTTGTTAATTTTTCTCATTTTTGAAGGTTATAAACTTTTAAAATATAACAATTTTTAAATTTTTTTTATATGTGAATACTATATTTAGTTATGATAATCTTAATAATTATATATCATGTAAATACAATATAAAATATTATATTGAAATATATTATATATATGATCAAAAAATAAATTAATAACTATTATTAATAAGATAGATATTATTTTAAATATATTTGCAAAACGTAAATTTATTCAAAATCAAAGTAAACTATATTACAAAATAATAATTCTTTGATGTTTCGCTTCTTTTTATAAGTTTATATTTTTTGTTATTAAAAGTAAATTATTTAAATTATATTTGTATTTCTTATAATTTATTTTTAATTTATAATTCTATAAAAATAAACTAATAAATAATTAAAATGATTATTTAAAACTATAATGAATACAAATAAAATAGAGAGTTATTATTTATTATTCAGGATATACTAGTTTAATGGTTTAAGTATTTAGGCATTTTGGGGTTTAGTGATTTAAGTGTTTAGGCCTTAAGTTATTTATAGTTTTTATTTAATGAATGAAAAAATAAAAAATTTAATTTTTTGATTTTTTTTAATTTTTGAAGGTTATAACCATTGAAAATATAATAATTTTTAATTTTTTTAAATGTGAATATAATATTCAGTAATAATAATCTTAATAATTATATATAATGTAAACTCAATATAAATAATTTTATTAATAGATATTATTATAATGATCAATAAAAAATTAATAAACTATTATTAATAAGAATTAAATAAATTAAAATATAATTGCAAAATCTAAATTGATTCAAAATAAAAATAAAATATATTACTAAATAATAAAATTTTGTTTTTAAAATTTTTCCTCTTTTTATAAGGATATATATTTTTTAAGAAAAATAAATTATTTAAATTAGATCTGCCTCACTAATAATTTATTTTGTAATTAATATTTCTATTAAAATAAACTGATAAATAATTAAAATAAAAATTTAAAATTATACTTAATAAAAATTAAATTGATATTTCTGATTTTTTATTAATGTACACCAGTTTAATAGTTTAAGTATTTATAGGTTTTTTCATTTAGGAGTTTAGCAATTTATGTTTTTAGGCATTTAGTGGTTTATAGGTTTTATTTAAACAATAAAATAACAAAAAAAAATTTGTAAATTTTTATCATTTTCATAGGTTATAACCTCTGAAAATATAATAATATTTAAAATTTTTTGAAATGTGAATACAATATTTAGTTATAATAATATTAATAATTATATATCATATAAATTCAATATAAATAATTTTATTGATAGATAATATAATAATGATCAAAATCTAAATTAATAAACTATTAATAAAAAGATTGATATTAATTAAAAAATAATTACAATACCCAAATTGATTCAAATTTAAAGTAAAATATATTACTGGATGAGTATTTTTAATCTTTAAATTTATACTTCGTTTATAAGCATATATTTTTTTTTATTAAAAATAAATTAATTAAAATATATATGTCGCTCTCATAATTTAATTTGTAATAAATATATATATATATAAATAATCTAATAAATAATTAAAATGAATATTTAAAATTATAATAAATAGAAAGAAAAATTAGATTTATTAATTATTAAGAAGTATATATTTGTTTAATGGTTTATGTATTTAGGCATTATGAGGTTTAATAGTTTATTGATTTAACTGTGTATGCATTTATTGGTTTATAGGTTTTATTAAAAAAATAAAATAATAAAAAAATTATTTTTATTATTTTTTGATATTTTCAAAGATTATAACATTTGAAAATATAATAATTTTTAAATTTTTTTAAATGTGAATGCAATATTTAGTTATAATAATCTTTATATTTATATATCATATAAATTTAATATAAATAATTTTATTGATAAATATTCTAATAATAAGCAAAAAATAAATTAATAATCGATTATTAATAAGATAGATATCAATTAAAATATAATTACAAAACCTAAATTGATTCAAAAGAAAAGCAAAATATATTCCTATATAATAATTTTATGTTTTGAAATTTTTTTTTCTTTTAAAAAGTTCATCAATAATTTTTTGATGAAAAATACTTTATATAAATTATATTTGTCTAACTCAATTTATTTTGTAATTAATATTTATATATAAATTAACAAATAAAAAATTAAAATAAATATTTAAATTTATAATGAAAAAAATATGAGATTTAATATTTATTATTTAGGGATACCGGTTTAATTTAAATTAGATCTGTTCACTAATAATTTATTTTGTAATTAATATTTCTATAAAATAAATTGATAAATAATTAAATAAAAATTTAAAATTATACTAAATAAAAGTTAAAATGAGATTTATGATTTATTATTAATGTATACCAGTTTAATGATTTATGTATTTAGAGGTTTTGTCGTGAAGAGTTTAGCGATGTATGTTTTTAGGCTTATAGTAGTTTATAGGTTTTATTTAAAAAAAATAAAATAATATAAAAAAAATTTTATAATTTTTTAACATTTTAATTGTTATAACATTTGAAAATATAATAATATTTAAAATTTTTTAAATTTTAATACAATATTTTGTTATAATAATATTAATAATTATATACCATATAAATTTAATATAAATAATTTTATTGATAGATATTATAATAATGATCAAAAATAAAATTTATAAACTCTTAATATAAAGATAGATATTAATTAAAAAATATTTACAAAACCCAAATTTATTCAAAATCAAAGTAACTTATATTACTTCATAATAATTTTTAATATTTAAATTTATACTTCTTTTATAAGCATATATTTTTATTATATAAATAATATATCATTTAAATTATATCTGTCCCACTCATAATTTATTTTGTAATAAATATTTCTAAATAAATACACTAATAAATAATTAAAATGAATATTTAAAAATATAATAAATAGCAAAAAATATATATTTATTAATTATTAAGTAGTATTTAACGGTTTAATGGTTTATGTATTTAAGCATTATGGGGTTTAGGAGTTTACTGATTTAACTTTATATGCATTTAGTAGGGCTGCTCACGGGACTCGGAGATTCGCGATATGACCCGAAGTCTTGTCCCGAAAGAATCGGGACTGAGAAAAATCCGTTGATTTGACTTTTCCCGTCCCGTTCTGTCACGTATTTTTTATTTTGGAAAGGTTCTTGATCTTAAACAATATCCATCCCGAGAATCGTCCCATCCTAAAAAACTGATACTAGAACCATGAATATATATATATATATATATATATATATATATATATATATATATATATAGCATGAAGATGCCACCAATTCCGCTGTTGCCCATCCAATTCCGACGCACCTATTGCTGTCCCGACGAGTTCCAGGCCACCTCACGCCATTCCAGCCGTGTTCAGCTAGGTCCAGCCCTTGTCCGTCTCACTTCTGGTTGCCTCAACCGTGTCTCAAAAGCCACCAGCCTTTTGGTTTGTTTTTCTGATGAGAATTGAGTGATTAATTATTATTATTATGTGCCTCCGTCAGTTTTGTTGAGTATTGGTTATGGTGTTGTGGTTGGGCCGAATGAGTGGGCTAAATGAGTTACAGTCCGTTTTGTAGAGCTTGCTTGTTTGAAATATTTAAATGTATTTATGCTTAACATATCATATTAATTAATGGCAATGTAGATGGCACAATCCAGCGGTAAACGAAAAATATAATAAATTAAAGATGATCACATCTCAAATGATCAAAGTACTGGTAAATCCATTCATCATTTTTTCACGAACTCTCTTATTGTTACGACAGGTTCTTCAATTCCAATTGTAAAAGAAAGTCAAGGTACATCTGAACCTCTAGCTCATAAAAAGTATAAGTATGCTATTTGGTAAACATATGAGATATTAGTTGATTCAGAGGGAAATGAAACTGGTAGGGTAGCTTGTATATGGTGTAAGAAAGAATATTTGGCAAAAGTGATCAATGTACTTCAGGTTTATGGAAATGCTTGAGAAATACTGTATGAAATTTCCACCGAAAAAAGAATTAATATAAGCTCACAAAGGTAAAGACAAGTCACAATCTTTGTTGAGTTTCACTAAATGTACTAGTTCAGAGAATAACAAATTAACTTGTTGGCAATTTGATCAACAACTAGTTAGGGAGGCTTAGGTGAAAATGATCATAAAAGATGAATTGCCTTTTTGTTTTGTTGAGAGGGATGAGTTTAAGGAGTTTTGTGAAGTTGGTGTGCCTCAATTTAAAATTCCATCTAGACACTCTACACTGAGGGATTGTTTTTCTTTGTTTGTGAAGAAAAAGAAGAAATTATTTGATAGCATATCATCTCATTGTTGTAGAGTTTCATTGACTACTTACACTTTGACTATTATTCAAAATTTCTATTATATATGTTTGACTGTTCATTTCATTGATTCTCAATGAAATATGCATAAAAGGTTTTGAAACTTTTGCGTAATTAAAAGTCATTCATGAGTTAATATTAGAAATGCTATTGAGTTTTGCATGAATGAATGCGGTTTGAGAAATTTGATGTTCATTACTGTTGACAATGCATCAAATCAAGATGTTGCAGTTGAACAATTGAAAAAAAGGCTTGTAAAGAAAAGTGTTGTACCTTTGAGAGGTGAGCATTTTCATATGAGATGTTGTGCTCATATCCTAAACTTAATTGTCAGAGATGACATTGCAGTAGTTGAGGGTGCTATTCAAAAAATTAGAGGTGTGGTGAAATATGTGAGGAGCAGTCCTAAAAGTTTAGATATCTTTAAGTTATGTGTTGAAGAAGCAAACTTGACATATGGATCTTCATTGCAATTAGATTTTCCTACAAGTTGGAATTCAACTTATTTGATGCTACTAACTGATATAAAATATCATAAAGAATTTGATAAGTTGGAGGACAAAGACAAATGGTATTTGAAGGAGTTTGGTTCAGACGTTCTAACTGAGAGAGACTAAACAAACGCCAAAATTTTGGCTCGTTTCTTGAAAACTTTTTATGAGGAACTTGTAAATTTTCTGGCTCATAATATTCTACCTCTAGTGTTTATTTTCCTGAGATTATTCGAATTTTGAAAAAAATTGAGCTTTGTGAAAATAGTAGAGATACAATGGTGTTTGAAATGGGTATAAAAATGAGGCATAATTCAACAAATATTAGGGTTCTCTTCATTCAACAAATATTATACTTTTTGTAGCAGTAGTGTTGGATCCTAGATATAAGCTCAAATATCTTAAGGTTAAGTACACTTAGCATTATAGTGAGGAATTGGCTAAAAATTTAGTGAAAAAGGTTATAAATGCTTTAAATGAGATGATGGATGATTATAAATATTTAAATGAAGATGAATCAAAAGAAGATGATTTATCTTCTATTGTGTTGAAATAAAATGATGATTTCTTTGAAGGTAGAGATACTTATGTTGATGTTTTTTTTTGTTGAATTCGAGAAAGAACAAGAAGTTACAGCTTTGGAAGAGTTGGATAGGTACTTGGAAGACAAATTTGAAAAAAATAGAATTGATTTTGATCTTCTAAACTGGTGGAATGTAAATGAGGTTAGGTATCCTTCTTTGGCAAATGTAGCAAGGGATGTATTTGCTATCCAAGCATCTACTGTGGCCTACGAATCTACATTTAGCACTGGTGGGAGAACTTTAGATAAATTTAGGAGTTCTTTAACACCTATTACAGCTGAAGTTCTCATATGTCTACATGATTGGTTTAGAAGCTCAGACAAGCCTATTGAAATTGAATAATTAGTTCAAGACCTTGATGATAATGAATTAGGTTAGTATACAAATCTTGTAAATTTTAATTTTACTTTTACTTATTTTATTCATTCAATTTAATAAAAATATGGTTCAATTACAATTTTTATAGGGGTCTCAAGATCCAAATATTCTTCCAACTATAGTTGTCCAACTAAATTTGGAATGGGTTTATTAAATTTTATAAGGTAATATTTTGTTCTTTTATTACTCTTTCATCTTAGAAATTTATGTCCACATGATTAACACATTTTCATCTTTGGTTATCCTTCTACAGTGGAGAAAGAAAATGGAGGAGTTGTAGAAGAGATAATTAATTGGGTTTGGATTTTCGATACTATTTGGACAGACCATTGAAATGATTATTATCATGGTTGTTATTAGTTGTATTTTTTTTGTTTTATTAAGCTGCCTAATTTTAGCAATTACTTAAGTAGTAATTGGTGCTACCAATGTTTTGGTCATATTTAGATAAATTAAGTTGTATTTTTTTGTTTTTGCATCATTTTATAAGCTTATATATTTTTTTGATGAAAAATATATTATTTAAATTTTATTTGTATCACTCATAATTTATTTTGTAATTAATATTTATATAAATTATTTAATTTATATTTAAGGTTTATGAGTTTAAAAATTTAAGTATATAGGGTCTTCGGGGTTTAGGAGTTTAGAGATTTATGTATTTAGGCATTTAATGGTTTATAAGTTTTATTTAAACAATTATATAACAAAAAATTTATTTTTATTATTTTTTATCATTTTTCAAAGTTATAACCATTGAAAATATATCAATTTTTAAATTTTTTTATATGTGAATACTATATTTAGTTATGATAATCTTAATAATTATATATCATCTAAATTCAATATAAACAAATATATTTAAATATATTATATTAATGATCAAAAAATAAATTAATAAACTATTATTAATAAGATTGATATTATTTTAAATATATTGAAAAACGTAAATTTATTCAAAATCAAAGTAAAATATATTACAAAATAATACTTTCTTTGATGTTTTGCTTCTTTTTATATGGTTATATTTTTTGTTATTAAGAGTAAATTATTTAAATTATATTTGTCTTCCTCATAATTTTTTTTAATTTATAATTCTATAAAAATAAACTAATAATTAATTAAAATGAATATTTAAAATTATAATAAATACAAATAAAATAAAGATTTATTATTTATTATTCAGGATATACTAGTTTAATGGTTTAAGTATTTAGGTGTTTTGGGGTTTAGTGATTTAAGTGTTTAGGCCTTAAGTCATTTATAGTTTTTATTTAAAGAATGAAAAAATAAAAAATTTAATTTTTTGATTTTTGTTAATTTTTGAAGGTTATCACCATTGAAAATATAATAATTTTTAATTTTTTTAAATGTGAATATAATATTCAGTAATAATAATCTTAATAATTATATATAATGTAAACTCAATATAAATAATTTTATTAATAGATTTTATAATAATGATCAATAAAAAATTTAAAAAATTATTATTAATAAGAATGATATAATTTAAAATATAATTGCAAAATCTAAAATGATTCAAAATAAAAATAAAATATATTACTAAATAATAAATTTTTGTTTTTAAAATTTTGCTACTTTTTATAAGGATATATATTTTATTGATGAAAATAAATTATTTTTCATATTTTGTATTTAATTTAATTTTTTTTAATGATAAATTTTTATTTCATATTTTTTAAAAAATATATTTAAATTAGATCTGTCTCATAATAATTTATTTTTTAATTAATATTTCTATAAAAATAAACTGATAAATAATTAAAATAAAAATTTAAAATTATACTTAATAAAAATTAATGTACACCTGTTGATTAATTTTTTCTGTAAACTTGTTTAATGTTTTAAGTATTTAGAGGTTTCATCATTTAAAAGTTTAGAAATTTATGTTTTTAGGCATTTAGTGGTTTATAAGTTTTATTTAAACAATAAAATACCAAAAAAAATTTGTAAATTTTTCACATTTTTATTCGTTATAACCTTCGAAAATATAATAATATTTAAAATTTTTTGAAATGTGAAGACAATATTTAGTTATAATAATATTAATAGTTATGTATCATATAAATTCAATATAAACAATTTTATTGATAGAGAATATAATAGTGATCAAAATTTAAATTAATAAACTATTAATAAAAAGCTTGATATTAATTAAAAAATATTTACAAAACCAAAATTGATTCAAAATTAAAGTAAAATATATTACTGGATAATAATTTTTAATTTTTAAATTTTACTTATTTTATAAGCATTTTTTTTTGATTAAAAAGAAATTAATTAAAATATATATGTGCTCTCATAATTAAATTTGTAATAAATATTTCTATAAAATAAACTAATAAATAATTAAAATGAATATTTAAAATTTTAATAAATAGAAATAAAAATTTGATTTATTAATTATTAAGTAGTATATAGCAGTATAATGGTTTATGCATTTAGGCATTATGTGGTTTAGGAGTTTACTGATTTAACTGTGTATGCATTTAGTTGTTTCTATGTTTTATTAAAAAAATAAAATAATAGAAAATTTATTTTTATTATTTTTTAATATTTTGAAAGGTTATAACCTTCGAAAATATAATAAATTTTATATTTTTTTTAATGTGAATACAATATTTAGTTATAATAATCATTATATTTATATATCATATAAATTCAATATAAACAATTTTATTGATAAATATTCTAATAATGATAAAAAAAAAATTATTAATCTATTATTAATAAGATAGATATCAATTAAAATATAATTACAAAACCAAAAATAATTCAGAAGAAAAGTAAAATATATTACTATATAATAATTTTTTGTTTGGAAATTTTTTTTTCTTTTAAAAAGTATATCTATAATTTTTTGATTAAAAATAATTTATATAAAGTATATTTATCTAACTCAATTTATTTTGTAATTAATATTTATATATAAATAAACAAATAAATAATTAAAATGAATATTTAAAATTATAATGAAAAAAAATGAGATTTATTATTTATTATTTAGGGATACCAATTTAATTTAAATTAGATCAATCTCACTAATAATTTATTTTGTAATTAATATTTATATAAAATAAACTGATAAATAATTAAAATAAAAATTTAAAATTACAATGAATAAAAATTTAAATGAGATTTATGATTTTTTATTAATGTATACCAGTTTGATGATTTAAGTATTTAGATGTTTTGTTGTTAAGAGTTTAGCGATTTATGATTTTAGGCTTTTAGTGGTTTATAGGTTTTATTTAAAAAAATAAATAACAAAAAAATTTTCTATAATTTTTTATCATTTTCATAGGTTATAACATTTGAAAATATAATAATATTTAAAATTTTTTGAAATTTTAATACAATATTTTGTTATAACAATATTAATAATTATATATCATATAAATTCAATATAAATAATTTTATTGATAGATATTATAATAATGTTCAAAAATTAAATTTATAAACTATTAATATTAAAATAGATATTAATTAAAAAATATTTACAAAACCCAAATTGATTCAAAATTAAAGTAACTTATATTACTTGAAAATAATTTTTAATTTTTAAATTTATAATTCTTTTATATGCGTATATTTTTATTAGATAAATAATATATTATTTAAATTATATTTATACCACTCATAATTTATTTTGTAATAAATATTTCTAAATAAATACACTAATAAATAATTAAAATGAATAATTAAAAATATAATAAATTGCAATAAAAATTAGATTTATTAATTATTAAGTAGTATTTAGCAGTTTAATGGTTTATGTAATTAGGCATTATGGGGTTTTGGAGTTTACTAATTTAACTTTATATGCATTTAGTAGGGCTGCTCATGGGACTCTGAGATTCGCGACCCGCCACGAAGTCTTGTCCCGAAAGAATCGAGACTGAGAAAAATCTATTGACTTTGACTTTTCCCATCCCATTATGTCACGTATTTTTTATTTTGGGATGGTTCCGGATCTTAAGCAATATTCATCCCGAGAACCGTCCCATCCTAAAAAATATATACTATAACCAAGAATATATATATATATATATATATAACATGAAGATGACACCAATTTTGCTACTGCCCATCCAATTTCAACGCACCTATTGCTGTTCTGAGGAGTTCCATGCCACCTCACGTCGTTCCAGCCGTGTTCAGCTAGGTCCAGCCCTTTTCCATCGCAATTCTGGTTACCTCCACCATGTCTCAGATGCCTCAGCCTTTTGGTTTGTTTTTCTAACGAGAATTGAGTGATTAATTATTATTATTATTATGTGTCGCAGTCAGTTTTGTTGAGTATTGGTTGTGGTGTTTTGGTAGGGCCGAATGAGCGGGTCGAATGTGTTACAGTCAATTTTGTAGAGCTTGCTTGTTTGAAATATTTATATGTATATATGCTTACATATCATATTAATTAATGACAATGCAGATGACACAATCTAGCGGTAAACAAAAAATACAATAATTTGAAGATGATCACATCTCAAATGATCAAAGTAATGGTAAATCCAATCATCATCCTTTCACGAACCCTCGTATTGTTACAACAAGTTCTTCAATTCCAATTGTAAAAGAAAGACAAGGTACATCTGAACCTCAAGCTCATAAAAAGTATAAGTCTGCTGTTTGGGAAACATATGAGATATTAGTTGATTCAGAGGGAAATGAAACTGGTAGGGTAGCTTGTATATGGTGTAGGAAAGAATAATTGGCAAAAAGTGATCAAGGTATTTTGGGTTTATAAAAATACTTGAGAGAGACTTGTAGGAAATTTCCACACAAAAAAAGAATTAATAAAAGTTCACAATGGTAAAGACAAGTCACAATCTTTGTAGAGTTTCATTAATAGTACTAGTTCAGAGGATAACAAATTAACTTGTTGGTAATTTGATCAACAATTAGTTAGGGAGGCTTTGGTGAAAATGATCATAAAAGATGAATTACCTTTTTGTTTTGTTGAGAGGGATGAGTTTAAGTAGTTTTGTGAATTTCGTGTGCCTCAATTTAAAATTCCATCTTGGCACTCTACACTAATGGATTGTTTTTCTTTGTTTGTGAAGGAAAAGAAGAAATTATTAGATAACTTATCATCTCATTGTTTTAAAGTTTCATTGACTACTGACACTTGGACTAGCATTCAAAATTTGTCATATATATGTTTGACTATACATTACATTGATTCTCAATAAAATATGCATAAAAGGCCTTTGAACTTTTGTGTAATTAAAAGTCATTCTAGAGTTAATATTAGAAATGTCATTGAGTTTTGCATGAATGAATGGGGTTTGAAAAAGTTCTTGTTCATTACTACTGATAATGCATTAAATAATGATGTTGCAGTTGAACAATTGAAAAAAAGGCTTGTGAAGAAAAGTGTTGTACCTTTGAGAGGCGAGCATTTTCATATGAGTTGTTGTGCTCATATCCTAAACTTAATTGTCAGAGATGGCATTGCAGTAGTTGAGGTTGCTATTCAAAAAATTAGAGGTGTGGTGAAATATGTGAGGAGCAGTCCTAAAAGATTAGATATGTTTAAGTTATGTGTTGAAGAAACAAACGTGACATATGGATCTTCATTGCAATTAGATTGTCCTACAAGATGGAATTCAATTTATTTGATGCTACAAACTGATATAAAATATCAAAAAGAATTTGATAAGTTAGAGGAAAAAGACAAAAGGTTTTTCAAGAGTTTGGTTCAAACGTTCCAACTGAGAGAGACTAAACAAAGGTCAAAATTTTGGCTTGTTTCTTGGAAACTTTTTATGAGGTAACTTGTAAATTTTCTGGCTCATAATATTCTACCTCTAGTGTTTATTTTCCTCAGATTATTCGAATTTTGAAAAAAATTGAGCTTTGTGAAAATAGTAGAGATACAATGGTGTCTGAAATGGGTATCAAAATGAGGCATAAATTCTACAAATATTGGGGTTCTCTTTAGTCAACAAATATTATGCTTTTTGTAGCAGTAGTGTTGGATCCTTGATATAAGCTCAAATATCTCAAGGTTAAGTACACTTAGCATTATGGAGATGAATTGGCTAAAAATTTGGTGAAAAAGGTTATAAATGCTTTAAATGAGATGATGGATGATTATAAAGATTTAAATGAAGATGAATCAAAAGAAGATGATTTCTCTTCTACTGTGTTGAAGAAAAATGATGATTTCTTTGATGGTAGTGATATTTATGTTGATGATTTTTTTTTTGAATTGGAGAAATAACAAGAAGTTGCAGCTTTGGAAGAGTTGGATAGGTGCTTGGAGAACAAACTTGAAAAAAATAGAATTAATTTTGATCTTGTAAACTGGTGGAAGGTAACTGACGTTAGGTAACCTTCTTTGAAAAATGTAGCAAGGGATGTATTTGCTATCCAAGCATCTATTGTGGCCTACAAATCTACATTTAGCACTGGGGGGAGAACTTTAGATAAATTTAAGAGTTCTTTAACACCTATTACAGCTAAAGTTCTCATATGTCAACAAGATTATTTGAGAAGCTCAAACAAACCTATTGAAATTGAAGAATTAGTTCAAGATCTTGATGATAGTGAATCAGGTTAGTATACAAATCTTGTAAATTTTAATTTTACATTTACTTATTTTATCTATTCAATTTAATAAAAATATGGTTCAATTACAATTTTCAGAGGGGTCACAAGATCCAAATATTCTTCCAACTATAGTTGGCCAACTAAATTTGGAATGGGTGTATTAAATTTTATAAAGGTAAAATTATGATTTTTTTTATTACTCTTTCATTTTAGACATTTATGTCTACATGATTAACACATTTTCATCTTTGGTTGTCCTTCTACAGTGGAGGAAGAAAAGGGATGAGTTGTAGAAGAGATAATTAATTGGGTTTGGATTTTCGTTGATGTTCCGGGACTGACCTTTTGAAATTATTATTATAATGGTTGTTATTAGTTGTATTTTTTTTGTTATATTAAGTTGCTTAATTTTAGCAATTACTTAAGTAGTAATTGATGCTACCAATGTTTGTGGTCATCTTTAGCTATTCCTTAATATTTTAAGTAATTGTTTAAAAAATGTAGTATTGCTATTATGGTTAACATTCACTCGGTTTAACAAAACCAACGTGTGAAAAAACAAAGAACCAAATTAAGCACACAACTCGGTCCCGTTCTATTTAACATTTCTATCATTTTCTGCACATCAAAGCTTTTGACAAGGTAATGGAACTCGTTTAAAATTATTCAGCCTATTTGACAAAACAAATTTGGCTCAATTTGTGTTTGAAAGATTTATAACTAAGAAATGATAAATTGTACAAGAAAAGGTTTAGACATGAACTAACTTGGCCAGTTTGAAGAAAATAAATTGAAAAAAATGTCTGAACTCCGTTCCGTCCCGGAACCATTTTATCCTTCCCAAAATACCCAATCTCCATCCCATCCCATCACGATATTTTCAATCTATGGGACGGGTCTGGATCTTGAAAAAAAAATATCCGAACTGTGGGAAGGGACTAGAGATTTGTAATCTCCATCCCGTCCAATCCCATGATCACCCCTAGCATTTAGTGGTTTATAGATTTTATTTAAAAAATAAATTACAAAAAATTTAATATAACCTTTGAAACTATAACAATTTTTATTTTTATTTTTTTAAATGTGAATACTATATTTAGTTATGATAATCTTAATAATTATATATCATGTAAATTCAATATAAATAATTATATTGATATATATTATAATAATGATCATACAAAAGATTAATAAATAATTATTAATAAGATTAATATTGTTTAAAATATATCGACAAAAACTAAAATGATTCAAAATCAAAGTGAAATATTTTACTTAATATTAATTTTAATTTTTTAAATTTTTGTATCCATTTATAAGCTTATATATTTTTTGATCCAAACTAAATTATTTAAATTATATTTGTCTAACTATTAATTAATTTTTTAATTTATATTTCTATAAAAATAAACTAATAAATAATTAAAATGTATATATAAAATTATAATGAATACTAATAAAAATGAGATTTATGATTTATCATTTAGGGTATACCTATTTAATGGTTTAAGTTTATTGTGGTTTTGGGGTTAATGAGTTTATTAATTTATATGTTTACACATTTAGATTTTATTTATTGATTTATAGGTTTTATTTAATCAATGAAATAACAAAAAATTTATTTTTATGAATTTTCGTGATTATCAAAGGTTATAACCTTTGAAAATATAATAATTTTTTAATAGTTCTAAAATATGAATATAATACTTTGTTATAATAATCTTAATAATTATAATAGATGTAAATTCAATTTAAAAAATTTTATTAATATTTGATATTTTAATAATCAAAAAATAAATTAATAAACTATTATTAATAAGACAAATATTAATTAAAATATATTTGTAGAACCCAAAATAATTAAAAATCAAACTAAATTATATTACTAAATAAAATTTTAAAATTTTGAAATTTTGTTTATTTTTATAAGCTTATATTTTTTATTATAAAAAATAATTTATTTAAATTATATATGTCTCACTCATTATTTATTTTGTAATTAATATTTCTATAAAAATAAACTAAAAAATAATTAAAATGAATATTTAAAACTATAATGAATACAAATAAAAATGAGATTTATTATTTATTATTTAGGTTATATAGGTTTAATGGTTTAAGTATTTTGGGGGTTTTGGGGTTTAGGAGTCTAGAGATTTAAATGTTTAGGCATTTAGTGGTTTATAAGTTTTATTTAAATAATAAAATAATAAAAAAATTAATTTTGTTATTTTTTATCATTTTTGAAGGTTATAACCTCTGAAAATATAATAATTTTGAAATTTTTTTCAAATGTTAATATAATATTTACTTATAATAATTTAATAATTATAAGACATTTAAATTCAATTTAAGTAATTTTATTGTTAGATATTATAAATTTGATCAAATAATAAATTAATAAACTATTTTTAATAAGATTGATAGCAATTAAAATATAATTGCAAAACCTATATATAATGATTCAAATCAAAGTAAAATATATTACTAAATAATAATTTTTTTGTTTTTAAATTTTTACTTCTTTTTATAAGCTTATTTTTTTTGGTTAAATTTAAATTCTTAAAATTATAGTTGTCTCTCTCATTATTTATTTTGTAATTAAAATTTCTATAAAAAATAAACTAATAAATAATTAAAATGAATATTTAAAATTATAATGAATACAATAAAAAATGAGATTTATGATTTATCATATGGGGTATGACAGTTTAATGGTTTGATTATTTAGGAGTTCGTCGTTGAGGAGTTTATTAATTTATGTTTTTAGGTATTTAGTGGTTTATAGGTTTTATTTATAAAATAAAAATAAAAAAAAAATTTTAAGATTTTTTCAGATTTTCCAAGGTTATAACCTTTAAAAATAAAATAATTTTTAAATTTTTTGAAATGTGAATACTATGTATAATTATATTAATCATACTAATTATATATCATATAAATTACATATAAACAATTTTAATGATAGATATTATAATAATGATCAAAAATTAAATTAATAAACTATTATTAATAATATAAATATTAATTAAATATGTTTAAATAACACAAAATGATTCAAAATCAAATCAAAATATATTACTATATAATAATATTTAATTTTTAGATTTGCCCTTCTTTTTATAAGCTTATATTTTTTTTTGATTAAAAATAAATCATTTAAATAATATTTGTCTCACTCGAAATTTATTTTGTAATTAATTTTTCTAAATAATTAAACTATAAATAATTAAAATGAATATTTAAAATTATAATAAATAGAAATAAAAATGAAATTTATTATTTATTAAGTAGTATATAGATGTTAAAATGTTTATGTATTTAAGGGTTTCAGGGTTTATGAGCTTACATATTTAAGTAAGTAAGCATTTAATGGTCTATAGGTTGTAATTAAAAAATAAAATAACTAAAAATTTATTTTTTTTATTTTTTCTGATTTTTTAAGATTATAACATTTGAAAATATAATAATTTTTGAATTTTTTTCAAATGTGAATACAATATTTATTTATAATAATCATAATAATTATATATCATATAAATTCAATTTAAATAATTTTATTGATAGATATTCTAATAATTATCAAAAAACAAATTAAAAATCTATTATGAATAAGATTAATATTATTTAAAATATAATAACAAAACCTAAAATGATTCAAAATCAAAGCAAAATAAATTACTAAATAATAATTATTTGTTTTTAAATTTTTATTCTTTTTATAAGCTTATCAAATTTTTGTTTAAAAATAATTTTTATAAATTATATTTTGAACTCATAATTTATTTTAATAATTAATACATATATAAAAATAAAAAACTAAACTATAAAAATCAATTTTTTAAATTATAATGAAAACAAATAAAAATTAAATTTATTAATTATTATTTAGGGTATACTGATTTAAAGGATTATCTATATAGATGTATCGGGATTTTGTAGTTTAGTGATTTAAATGCTTAGGCATTTAGTGGTGTATAGGTTTTATTTAAACAATAGAATAACAAAGAAAAAATATTTTTTTTTTATTTTTTCACATTTTCAAAGGTTATAACCTTTGAAAATATAATAATTTTAAAATTTTTTTTAAAAGTGAATACAATATTTAGTTATAATAATCATTATATCTATATATCATATATTTTCAATATAAACATTTTTATTGATAAATATTCTAATAATTATGAAAAAATAACTTAATAATCTATTATTAATAAGATATATGTCAATTAAAATATAATTACAAAACCTAAAATGATTCAGAAGCAAAGCAAAATATATTACTATATAATAATTTTTTGTTTTGAAATTTTTTTTTCTTTTAAAAAGGTTATCTATAATTTTTTGATGTAAAATAATTTACATAAATCATATCTGTGTAACTCATAAATTATTTTGTAATTTATATTTATATAAAAATAAACAAATAAAAAATTAAAATGAATATTTAAAATTATAATTAAAAATAATGATATTTATTATTTATTATTTAGGGTATAACGATCTAATTTAAATTAGGTCTGTCTCACTAATAATTTAGTTTGTAATTAATATTTCTATAAAAATAAACTGAAAATTAATTAAAATAAAAATTTAAAATTATAATGAATAAAACATAAATTGATATTTATGATTTATTATTAATGTACTCTAGTTTAATGGTTTAAGTATTTAGAGAGTTTGTCTTTTAAGAGTTTAGTGATTTAGGTTTTTAGGCATTTAGTGGTTTATTGGTTTTATTTAATCAATAAAATGACAAAATAATTTTGTAATTTTTTCTCATTTTTATAGGTTATAACCTTTGAAAATATAATAATATTTTAAATTTTTTGAAATGGGAATAAAATATTTAGTTATAATAATTTAAAAAATTATATATGATATAAATTTAATATAAATAATTTTATTGATAGATATTATAATAATGATCAAAAATTAAATTAATAAACTATTAATAATAAGATAGATATTAATTAAAAAATATTTACAAAACCCAAATTGATTCAAAATTAAAGTAAAAAATATTATTGGATAATAATTTTTAATTTTTAAATTTTTACTTCTTTTATAAGCGTATATTTTTTTTTATTAAAAATAAATTACTTAAATTATAATTGTCGTACTCATAATTTATTTTATAATAAATATTTCTATAAAAATAAACTAATAAATAATTAAAATGAATATATAAACTATAATACATAGAAATTAAAATTAGATTTATTAATTATTATTTATTATATAGCTGTTTAATGGTTTATGTATTTAGGTATTATGGGGTTTAGGTGTTTACTAATATAATTGTGTATGCATTTAGTTGTTTATAGGTTTTATTTAAAAAATAAAATAACAAAACATTTATTTTTATTATTTTTTGATATTTTCAAATGTTATAACCTTTGAAAATTTAATAATTTTTAAATTTTTTTCAAAAGTGAATTCAATATTTAGTTATAATAATCAATATATTTATATATCATATTTCAACATAAACAATTTTAGTGATAAATATTCTAATAATGATCAAAAAATAAATTAATAATCTATAATTAATATGATAGAGATCAATTAAATTATAATTAAAAAACATAAAATGATTCATAAGCAAAGCAAAATATATTACTATGTAATAAATTTTCGTTTTGAAATTTTTTTTTTCTTTTAAAAAGTATATTTTTTTTATTAAAAATAATGTACATAAATTATATTTGTCTAACTCATAATTATTTTTTAATTAATATTTATATAAAAATAAAAAATTAATAATTAAAATGAATATTAAAAATATAATGAAAAAAAAATAAGATTTATTATTTATTATTTAGGGTATACCAGTTTAATTTAAGTTATATCTGTCTCACTAATAATTTATCTTGTAATTAATATTTCTATAAAAATAAACTGATAAATAATTAAAATAAAAATTTAAATTATACTGAATAATTAAAATAATTTATTTTGTTTCTCTCTCAACTCTATAATGATTGCTAAAGCTCTAAACAAAATAATAGAAGATTTAACATTATCTCTATTATGTCTCATCATATTTTTTGTTGAATAACTGGGATATCAAAGGTAAGTTGACTCATGTATGCTAATAGACTAAACCAAAGTTGTACCCCTATGTGTTGAAATAGCTAGTTGTTGAGGATGCTATTTATATTAATTATTGTAATTTGTTCTAAAATATATCTCATGCACACACTCGAAGCAATATTTTTAAAACATAATTCACCTCTAAAAAAAATAACACCTTGTAGCCTATTAGAACAAACTAGCCCCTGGGTGGTTTGCGCAGGGCAAGAAGTATGGGCCCTCTTTCAATTAAGAATCAAAAAATTTATTTTATTGCCATGTCTAAGTCTTTTTTTTATATCCTCATGGATATGAAAAATATCATTTCTTTCTTTTTATATTAAATGAGTTAAGTATATAAGCTGACAATACCCATAAAGGTAAAAATGAAAAATATTCAAATGTGTAAAATGTTTTAATCATTGCTCAAAATATTAGTCTAGCATATTGACACATGAGGTCACCAATCAAAGGAAAAAGCTATAGTGATATTTCCAATCCCAAGAATTTTAGCTATAGAAAGTTATAAAGAGTAGTACTCCATATTAACTATTTCTAGGGTCATCACTTTTGCTCTTGAGGAATGTCGAAAGTTACAATCATTCCTAGTTCAATGACTTTGCAATATAAAGATAAAATGCACAAGCTATGGTCATATCCAATATTGTGACCAAGTATTATAGTGATTAAATATGTATTCATGATCAATCTTAGTGCCATAACAATATGTTCAACAGAGAGACACAAGTTATGACATATTTTCATCGATATGATTTTGTGTTCTAGAGACAAAATATATAATAATGACCATTGCTAATGCTACAATAATCTAAAGCAAGAAAGAGACTGAATTCATAACTCACCTTTGAGTCATGACTTTGTGTTACATATACAAAAAGATAAATCTGTGACATTCCTATAAGTTGTGAATTTTAATTTTAATTTAACACTTAGTCATTTGAATATATAAGTGCAAAACATGAGATTTAGGATTTATGGTTTATGGTTAGGGTTATAGTTTATGGTTTAAGGTTTAGGATTTAAAGTTTAGGGTTTATGATTTTTTTTTGTTTTTTTTTTTGGAAATACACACTTTATTTATCATTTAGGCACACAACTTATAAGAGACTAAAAAGCTGACTAATTTAGGCCAGCCCACTAAATCCTATGCACCTTAATGATTCTATGCATAAAATACATAAAAAAATATAATGCCTTATAATTCCAAGCATACGAATACAACTAAAATCACCTCGCATTCCTGGACTTCAGAGTTGATTGTTAGTCATTATGCGCACTACGTCCTTTCCATTCGGATTTGTCCAAACCTTTTGGAGGAACCTGAATGATGCACCATATTAAAACTATGCAAATATAAGATTATGCATGTGTGTGACTTGCAGCATCAAGTGTTTGTTTATGTCATTACTATGCAATGGAATACATCTAAAACTAAATACCCATAAATCCACAAGTCCATATCTACGACACTTTGTCAATTCATTCTAACCACTGAATTCGACATTTTTTTGCTCCAATGATCCTCAAAAAAGTATCTCTTGGGTAAGAATGCTTCCTCCTTGAGTTCCAAGAAGTGGTTGTATGTTGCATCGACACAATATCAAAAAATATGCATGCATCAGTGTGCATGTGTGATGAGGTCTATATCATAGTCTAATTATCTACACGTACAACCAAGCTAGAATACAAGTAAAATTACAAAATGCTATAAAGCTGTGTCTTCTGTGCTTGGGAGTGTAGCATCGCCTAATGTTTAATTACAAAAAACATTAGTGGGCCCCACTTAGAGATACTCATGGGTCAATTTGCACTCCTTGCATGCTACATAGAGAACAAACAAGATTGTGTGTGTGAGTATGTCATGATCCGTCTCTACAAGTACATGGTGCATACAAAGTCCAAAATACAAATAAGACTACAAACATAAACAACAAGTTTGAATCTTTCTCTCCCGTGTGGCTGGTCAAGACTCCATTGCTTATTGGCCCTGCTTGGCGATGCTTCTCAATTTTCCATCTCTCTGATTATTCATGGATTCCCTGCTACTCATGTTGGCGACAGTTGGGTGGCCCTCAATGCTACCTAATAGGGCTAGCGGGACCCACTCCTATCTACTCCTATGTTTACTCCCGAACACTTTGCTCGGTCTCGTTAGTTGTCTGAATGTTATCATTCCTGCTTGCTAGTATGACCCTCTACAAGCTGGTGGCCCATACTTCTGGCTGATTCTAGGACTACTGGCCCCTCTAATTGCTACACCAAAATGGACAAGAATATGTGCACGTATACTTTCGTCCGTCGCTATGTGTGTGTGGTGCAGTAGTATTAGGGTTTAGGAGTTTAGTAATTTAAGTATTTAGGTATTTTGTGGTTTATAGGTTTTATTTAAATAATTAAATAACAAGAAAATTATTTTTATGATTTTTTCTCATTTTCAAGGTTATAACCATTGAAAATATTATAATTTTTAATTTTTTTCAAATGTTAATACAATATTTAATTATAATAATCATAAAAATTAAATATCATGTAAATTCAATATAAATAATTTTATTGATTGATATTATAATATTGATCATAAAATAGATTAAAAAACTATAATTAAAAAGATAGATATTAATTAAAATATATTTGCAAAAACTAAAATGATTCAAAATCAAAGTAAAATATATTACTAAATAATAATTTTTTTTTAAATTTTTGATTCTTTTTATAAGCTTATAAATTTTTTTGATGAAGATAAATTATTTACGTTATATTTGTCTCATTCATAATTTCATTATTTTTATGAAAATAAACTAATAAATAATTAAAATGAATATTAAAATTATAATGAATACAAATAAAAATGAGATTTATGATTAATTATTTAGGGTATACCATTTTAATGGTTTAAGTATTTAGAAGTTTAGGAGTTTAGTGATTTAAGTGTTTAGGCATTTAGTGGTTTAAATGTTTTATTTCAATAATGAAATAACAAATAAATTATTTATCAAATTTTTTATCAATTTTGAAGGTTATAACCTTTATAAATATAATAATTCTTTAATTTTTTTTCAAATGTAAAGACAATATATAGTTATAATAAACTTAATAATTATATATCATGTAAATTAAAAATAAACAATTTTATTGATAGCTTTTAATAAACTAAATATGAATATAAATATAAAAATGATCAAAAAATAAATTAATAAACTATTATTTATTGATAGATATTTATATATTATTTATAAATACTTAAACCATTAAAGATGGTTTAAATGTTTAAGTATTTAAGGGTTTTGTGGTATTGGGGTTTAGAAGTTTAATGATTTAAGCGTTTAGGCATTTAGTAGTTTATAGGTTTTATATAAACAATAAAATAACAAAAAATTTATTTTTGTGATTTTATCTCATTTTCAAAGATGATAACATTTAAAAATATAAAAATTTTTAAATTATTTTCAAATGTAAATATAATATTTAGGTATAATAATCATAATAATTATATATCATGTAAATTTAAAATAAACAATTTTATTGATAAATATTCTAATAATGATCAAAAAATAAATTAATAATCTATTATTAATAAGATAAATATCAATTAAAATATAATTACAAAACCTAAAATGATTCAGTAGCAAAGCAAAATATATTACTATATACTAATTTTTTTGTTTTGAAAATTTTTTTTTCTAAAAGATTATCTATAATTTTTTGATGAAAAATAATTTATATAAATTATTTTTGTCTAGCTAAATTTATTTTGTAATTAATATTTATATATAAATAAACATATAAATACTTAAAATGAATATTTAAAATTATAATAAAAAAAATGTGATTTATTATTTATTATTTAGGGATAGTGTTTTAATTTAAATTAGATCTATCTCCCTAATAATTTATTTTGTAATTAATATTTCTATAAAAATAAATTGATAAATATTTAAAATAAAAATTTAAAATTATATTGAATAAATATTAAAATGATATTTATGATTTATTATTAATGTTTACCAGTTTAATCGTTTAAGTATTTAAAGGTTTTGTATTTTAGGAGTTTAGTGATTTATATTTTTAGGCATTTAGTGGTTTATAGGTTTTTTTTAAACAATGAAATAACACAAAAAATATTTTTTATATTTTTTCACATTTTCAAAGTTTATAACTATTGAAAATATAATAATTTTAAATTTTTTTAAAAATGTGAATACAATATTTTGTAATAATAATCATTATAATTATATATAATATAAACTAAATATAAACAATTTTATTGATTGATATGATATCAATTATCAAAAAATAATTTAATAAGCTATTATTAATAAGATAGATATAAATTAAAATATAATTCCAAAACCTAAACTTATTCAAAATCAAAGTAAAATTTATTACCAAACAATAATTTTTGTTTTTTAGTTTTTTCTTCTTTTTATAAGCTTATAATTTTTTTTTTTGAAGAAAAATAATTTATTTAAATTATATTTAAGGTTTATGGGTTTAAAGTTTATGTATTTATGGGCTTTTGTGTTTAGGAGTTTATAGATTTAATTGTTTAGGCATTTAGTGGTCTATAAGTTTGATTTAAACAATGATATAACAAAAAAATTTTTTTTTTCTAATTTTTCAAGGTTATAAACTTTGAAAATATAAAAATTTCTAAATTTTTTTCAAACGTAAATATAATATTTAGTTATAATAATCTTAATAAATATAACTCATTTAAATTCAATATAAATAATCACATTGCTAGATATTATAATAATGATCAATAAATAAATTAATAAACTATTATTAATAAGATAGATATTATTTAAAATATATTTGCAAAATCTAAATTTATTCAAAATCAAAGTATATATTACTAAATAATAATTTTTTTTAATATTTTGCTTTTTTTATAAGTTTATATTTTTGTTATTAAAAATAAATTATTTAAATTATATTTGTATTCCTTATAATTTATTTTGTAATTTATAATTTTATTAAAATAAACTAAGAAATAATTAAAATAAATATTTAAAATTATAATGAATACAAATAAAATTGAGATTTATTATTTATTATTTAGGATATATAGGTTTAATGGTTTAAGTATTAAGGTTTTTTGGGTTTTAGTCATTTAAGTGTTTATGCCTTAAGTAATTTTATCTAATTTTAGAAGGTTATAACCTTTGAAAATATAATAATTTTTAATTTTTTTTAAAATGTAAATATAATATTTAGTTATAATAAGCTTGATAATTATATATAATGTGAAATCAATATAAATAAATTTATTAATAGATATTATAATAATGATCAATAAAAAAATTAATAAACTATTATAATTTAGAATGATATAAATTAAAATATAATTGCAAAATCTAAAATTATTCAAAATTAAATTAAAATAAATTACTAAATAATAATATTTTGTTTTAAAAATTTTGCCTCTTTTTATAATCTTATATTTTTTTTGATGAAAAATAAATTATTTATATTATATCTATCTCAGTAATAATTTATTTTGTAATTAATATTTCTATAAAAATAAACTGATAAATAATTAAAATGAATATTTAAAATTATAATGAATAATAATTAAAATGAGATTTATTATTTATTATTTAAAGTATACTAATTTTAAGGCTTATGTATTTATTGGCTTCAGTGTTTAGGAGTTTAGTCATTAAGAATTTAAGTATTTTGTGGTTTATAGATTTTATTTAAAAGATCTAATAACAAAAATTTTTTTTTTATTTTTTCTTATTTTCAAATGTTATAACCTTTGAAAACTTAATAATTTTTAAATTTTTTTAAAATGTGAAAATATTATTTTGTTATAATAATCTAGATAATTCTATATTATTTAAATACAATATAAATAATTTTTTTATAGATATTATGATGACGATAATAAAATAAATTAATAAACTATTATTAATAAGATATATATTAAATAAAATTTAATTGCAAAGCCTAAAATGATTCAAAATCAAAGTAAACTATATTAATAAGATAGAAATTAAATAAAACAATTATTAATAATATAAAAAATACAGGTTTAACCGATTATATATTTAGGATTTTTGTGATTTAAGAATTTAGTGATATAAGTATTTAGGCATTTAGTAGTTTATAGGTTTTATTTAAAAAATAAAATAAAAAAAAATATTTTTTGTCATTTGTTCTCATTTTTGAAGGATATAACCTTTGAAACTATAACAATTTTTAAATTTTTTATAAATGTGAATAATATATTTAGTTATGAAAATCTTGATAATTATATATCATATAAAATTAATACAAACAATTATATTGATATATATTATAAAAAAGATCATACAAAAGATTAATAAACAATTATTAATAAGATAAATATTGTTTAAAATATATTTATAAAACATAAAATGATTCAAAATCAAAGTGAAATATTTTACTAAATATTAATTTTAAATTTTTAAATTTTTGTATCCATTTATAAGCTTATATATTTTTTGATGAAAAATAAATTATTTAAATTATATTTGTCTCACTATTAATTTATTTTTTAATTTATATTTCTATAAAAATAAACTAATAAATAATTAAAATGTATATATAAAATTATAATGAATACTAATAAAAATGAGATTTATGATTTACTATTTACGGTATAACTATTTAATGGTTTAAGTTTATTGTGGTTTTGTGGTTAATGAGTTTATTGATTTATATGTTTACACATTTAGGTTTTATTTATTGATTTATAGGTTTTATTTAATCAATGAAATAACAAAATATTTATTTTTATGAATTTTCGTGATTTTCAAAGGTTATAACCATTGAAAATATAATAATTTTTTAATAGTTCTAAAATATGAATACAATACATAGTTATAATAATCTTAATAATTATATTTGATGTAAATTCAATATAAAAAATTTTATTAATATATATTATTTTGATGATCAAAAAATAAATTAATAAACTTTTATTAATAATATAGATATTAATTAAAATATATTTGTAGAACCCAGAATAATTCAAAATCAAAGTAAATTATATTACTAAATAAAATGTTAAATTTTAGAAATTTTGTTTATTTTTATAAGCTTATATTTTTTTTTCATAAAAAAATAATTTATTTAAATTTTATATGTCTCACTCATTATTTATTTTGTAATTAATATTTCTATAAAAATAAACTAAAAAATAATTAAAATGAATATTTAAAATTATAATGAAAACAAAAAATGAGATTTATTATTTATTATTTAGGTTATATAGGTTTAATGGTTTAAGTATTTAAAAGGTTTTGGGGTTTAGGAGTCTAAAGAATTAAATGTTTAGGCATTTAGTGGTTTATAAGTTTATTTAAATAATAAAATAATAAAAAAATTATTTATATGATTTTTTATCATTTTTGAAGGTTATAACCTTTGAAAATATAATAATTTTTAAATTTTTTTAAAATGTAAATATAATATTTAGTTATAATATTCTTAATAATTATAAGACATTTAAAGTGAATAAAAGTAATTTTATTGTTAGATATTATAAAAATGATCAAATAATAAATTAATAAACTTTTATTAATAAGATTGATAGCAATTAAAATATAATTGCAAGACCTATATATAATGATTCAAATTCAATGTAAAATATATTACTAAATAATACTTTTTTGTTTTTAAGTTTTTACTTTTTTTATACACGTATTTTTTTTTGATTAAAAATAAATTATTAAAATTATATTTGTCTAACTCATGATTTATTTTGTAATTAATATTTCTATAAAAAATAAACTAATAAATAATTAAAATGAATATTTAAAATTATAATGAATACAAATTAAAATGAGATTTATTATTTATTATATGTGGTATACTGGTTTAATGGTTTGATTATTTAGATGTTTTATCCTTTAGGAATTTATCAATTTATGTTTTTAGGTATTTAGTGGTTTATAGGTTTTATTTATATAATAAAAATAAAAAAAAAAATTTTAGATTTTTTCTGATTTTCAGAGGTTATAACATTTAAAAATAAAATAATTTTTAAAATTTTTTGAAATGTCAATACAATGTATAATTATATTAATTTTACTAATTATATATCATATAAATTCAATATAAACAATTTTAATGATAGATATTATAATAATGATCAAAAATTAAATTAATAAACTATTATTAATAATATAAATATTAATTAAAATATATTTACATAACACGAAATGATTCAAAATCAAATAAAAATATATTACTAAATTATAATATTTAATTTTTATATATGTCCTTCTTTTATAAGCATTTTTTTTTGATTAAAAATAAATTATTTAAATAATATTTGTCTTACTCGAAATTTATTTTGTAATTAATTTTTCTAAATAATTAAACTATAAATAATTAAAATGAATATTTAAAATTATAATAAATAGAAATAAAAATTAGATTTATTATTTATTAAGTAGTATATAGATTTTAAAATGTTTATGTATTTAGGGGTTACGGGGTTTATGAGCTTACTAATTTAAGTAAGTAATTATTTACTGGTCTATACATTTTATTTAAAAAATAAAATAACTAACAATTTATTTTTATTATTTTTTCTCATTTTTTAAGATTATAACCACTGAAAATATAATAATTTTTAAATTTTTTTCAAAAGTGAATACAATAATTACTTTTAAATAATCATAATAATTATATATCATATAAATTCAATATAAACAATTTTATTGATAGATATTCTAATAATTATCAAAAAATAAATTAAAAATCTATTATGAATAAGATTGATATTACTTAAAAATAATAACAAAACCTAAAATCATTCAAAATAAAAGAAAAATATATTACTAAATAATAATAATTTGTTTTTAAATTTTTATTTTTTTATAAGCTTATCAATTTTTTGACGAAAAATAATTTTTATAAATTATATTTTTAACTCATAATTTATTTTAGAATTAATACATATATAATAATAAAAAACTAAACAATCAAAATGAATTTTTTAAAATATAATGAAAACAAATAAAAATGAAATTTATTAAATATTATTTAGGGTATACCGATTAAAATAATTAGCTATATAGGGGTATCGGGATTTTGTAGTTTAGTGATTTAAATGCTTAGGCATTTAGTGGTGTATATGTTTTATTTAAATAATAGAATAACAAAGAAAAAATATTTTTTTTATTTTTTCATATTTTCAAAGTTTATAACCTTTGAAAATATAATAATTTTAAATTTTTTTTCAAAAGTGAATACAATATTTAGTTATAATAATCATTATATTTATATATCATATAAATTCAATATAAACATTTTTATTGATACATATTCTAAAAATGATGAAAAAATAACTTAATAATCTATTATTAATAAGATAGATATCATTTAAAATATATTTACAAAACCTAAAATGATTCAGAAGCAAAGCAAAATATATTACTATACAATAATTTTTTGTTTTGAATTTTTTTTTCTTTTAAAAAGTTTAGCTATAATTTTATGATGAAAAATAATTTATATAAATTATATTTGTGTAACTCAAATTATTTTGTAATTAATATTTATATAAAAATATATAAATAAACCATTAAAATGAATATTTAAACTTATAATTAAAAAAATGAGATTTATTATTTATTATTTTTGGTATACCGGTCTAATTTAAATTAGATTTGTCTTAGTAATAATTTATTTTGTATTTTATATTTCTATAAAAATAAACTAAAAATTAAATAAAATAAAAATTTAAAATTATACTGAATAAAAAATAAAAATGATATTTATGATTTATTATTAATGTACACTAGTTTAATGGTTTAAGTATTTAGGGGTTTTGTCTTTTAGGAGTTTAGCGATTTAGGTTTTTAGGGATTTAGTGGTTTGTATATTTTATTTAATCAATAAAATAACAAAAAAAAATTTGTAATTTTTTCTCATTTTCATAGGTTATAACCTTTGAAAATATAATAATATTTAAAATTTTTTTAAATGTAAATACAATATTTAGTAATAATAATATTAGTAATTATATATGTTATAAATTCAATATAAATAATTTTATTGATAGATATCATAATAATGATCAAAATTTAAATTAATAAACTACTAATAATAAGATAGATATTAATTAAAAAATATTTACAAAACCCAAATTGATTTAAAATTAAAGTAAAATATATTAGTGGATAATAATTTTTAATTTTTAAATTTTTACTTCTTTTATAAGCCTATATTTTTTTTTTGATAAAAAATAAATTATTTAAATTATATTTGTCGCACACATAATTTATTTTATAAAAATATTTCTATAAAAATAAACTAATAAATAATTAAAATGAATATTTAAAACTATAATAAATAGAAATTAAAATTAGATTTATTAATTATTATGTATTATATAGCAGTTTAATGGTTTATGTATTTAGGTATTACGGGGTTTATGTGTTTATTGATTTAATTGTGTATGCATTTAGTAGTTTATAGGTTTTATTTAAAAATTAAAATAATTAAACATTTATTTTTATTTTTTGTTGATATTTTCAAAGGTTATATCCTTTGAAAATATAATAATTTTTACATTTTTTTCAAAAGTAAATTCAATATTTAGTTATAATAATCATTATATTTATATATCATATAAATTCAAAATAAACAATTTTAGTGATAAATATTGTAATAATGATCAAAAAATAAATTAATACTCTATAATTAATAAGATAGATATCAATTAAAATATAATTACAAAACATAAAATGATTCATAAGCAAAGCAAAATATATTACTATATAATAATTTTTTGTTTTGAAATTTGTTTTTATTTTAAAAAGTTTATCTATATTTTTTTGATTAAAAATAATTTACATAAATTATATTTGTCTAACTCAATTTTTTTTAATTAATATTTATATAAAAATAAAAAATTAATAATTAAAAAGAATATTTAAAATTATAATGAAAGAAAATGAGATTTATTATTTATTATTTAGGGTATATCGGTTTAATTTAAATTATATCTGTCTCATGAATAATTTATTTTGTAATTAATATTTCAATAAAAATAGACTGATAAATAATTAAAGTTAAAATTTCAAATTATATTGAATAAAAATTAAAATGAGATTTATGATTTATTATTAATGTATACTAGTTCAATGTTTTAAGTATTTTGAGGTTTTGACATTTAGGAGTTTAGTGATTTATGTTTTTAGGCATTTAGTGATTTATAGGTTTTATTTAAACAATAAAATAACAACAAAAATTGTAACTTTTTGTCATTTTCAAATGTTATATCCTTTGAAAATTTAATAATATTTAAAATTTTTTGAAATTTGAATACAATATTTAGTCATAATAATTTTAATAATTCTATATCATATAAAATAAATATAAACAATTTTATTGATAGATATTTTAATAATGATCAAAAATTAAATTAATAAACTATTTATAATAAGATAGATATTAATTAAAAAATATTTACAAAACCCAAATTGATTCAAAATTAAAGTACAAAATATTAGTTGATAATAATTTTTAATTTTTAATAATACTTCTTTTATACTTCTTTTAAAAGCGTATATATTTTTTTTGATTAAAAATAAATTATTTAAATTATATGTGTCATACTCATAATTTATTTTGTAATAAATATTTCTATAAAAATAAACTAATAAATAATTAAAATGAATATTTAAAATAATAATAAATTGAAATAAAAATTAAATTTATTAAATATTAAGTAGTATAGAGCGGTTTAATGGTTTATGTATTTAGGAATTATGTTGTTTAGGAGTTTAATGATATAATTGTGTATGCATTTAGTGGTTTATAGGTTTTATTTAAAAAATAATATAACAAAAAATTTATTTTTATTATTTTTTTATATTTCCAAAGGTTATAAGCTTTGAAAATATAATAATCTTTAAATTTTTTTCAAAAGTGAATTTAATATTTAGTTATAATAATCATTATATTTATATATCATATAAATTCAATATAAACAATTATATTGATAAATATTCTAATAATGATCAAAAAATAAATTATTAATATTTATATAAAAATAAATTAATAAATAATTAAAATGAATATTTTAAATTATAATAAAAAAAAATAATATTGAGATGTATTATTTATTATTTAGGGTATACTAGTTTAAAATTTTATAATTTTAGAGATTTAGGAGTTATTGATTTTAGTGTTTAGGCATTTAGTGGTGTATAGGATTTATTTAAACAATGAAATAACAAAAAAATTATTCTTGATATTTCTAACATTTTCAAATGTTATAACATTTGAAAATATCATAATTTATAAATTTTTTTCAAATGTAAATATAATATTTACTTATAATAATTTAATAATTATAAGACATTTTATTTCAATATAAGTAATTTTATTGTTAGATATTATAAAATTGATCAAATAATAAATTAATAATCTATTCTTAAATGTGAATACATTATTTAGTAATAATAATAATTATAATTATATATAATATAAAGTAAATATAAACAATTTTATTGATAGATATGATATCAATTATCAAAAAATAAATTTATATGCTATTATTAATATGATAGATATAAATTAAAATATAATTGTAAAACTAAAAATATTCAAAATACAAGTAAAATTTATTACTAAATAATAATTTTTTTTAGTTTTTGCTTCATTTTATAAGCTTATATTTTTTTTTGATGAAAAATAAATTATTTAAATTATATTTGCATCACTCATAATTTATTTTGTAATTAATGTTTTAATAAATTATTTAAATTATATTAAGGTTTACGAGTTTAAAGGTTTACGTATTTAGGGGCTTTTGTGTTTAGGAGTTTAGAGGTTAAAGTGTTTAGGCATTTAGTGGTTTATAAGTTTTATTTAAATGATGATATAACAAAAAATTTATTTTTATTATTTTTTTAATTTTTGAAGGTTATAACCTTTGAAAATATAATTATTTTTAAATTTTTTTCAAATGTAAATATAATATTTAATTATAATAATCTTAATAATTATAAGTCATTTAAATTCAATATAAATAATTACATTTCTAGATATTATAATAATGATAAAAAATGTAATAAACTATTATTAATAAGATAGATATTATTTAAAATATATTTGAAAAATCTAAATTTATTCAAAATCAAAGTAAAATATATTACTTAATAATAATTTTTTTAATGTTTTGCTTTTTTTATAACTTTATAATTTTGTTATTATAAATAAATTATTTAAATTAATTTGTCTTCCTCATAATTTATTTTCTAATTTATAATTCTATAATAATAAACTTATAAATAATTAAAATACTTATTTAAAATTATAATGAATACAAATAAAATTGAGATATATTATTTATTATTCTGGATATACCAGTTTAATGGTTTATGTATTTAGTTGTTTTTGGGTATAGGAATTTAGTGATTTAATTGTTTAGACCTTTTGTGATTTATAGTTATTATCTAAAGAATTAAAAAACAAAAAATTTAATTTTTTGAATTTTTTTAATTTTTGAAGGTTGTAACCGTCGAAAATATAATAATTTTAAATATTTTTTAATGTGAATATAATATTTAGTTATAATAATAATTATTAGTATATATAATGTAAACTAAATATAAATAATTTAATTAATAGATATTATAATAATGATCAATAAATAAATTAATAAACTAGTATTAATAAAAATGATATAAATTAAAATATAATTGTAGAATCTAAAATGATTCAAAATAAATATAAGATATATAACTAAATAATAATTTTTAAATTTTTTTTCAAAAGTGAATACAATATTTAGTTATAATAATCATTATATTTATATATCATATAAATTCAATATAATTATTTTTATTGATAAATATTCTAATATTGATCAAAGAATAAATTAATAATCTATTATTAATAAGATAGATATCAATTTAAATATAATTACATAACCTAAAATGATTAAGAAACAAAGCAAAATATATTACAATATAATAATTTTTTGTTTTGAATTTTTTTTCTTTTAAAAAGTTTATCTATATTTTTTTGATGAAAAATAATTATATAAATTATATTTGTCTAACTCAATTTATTCTGTAATTAATAATTATATAAAAATAAATGAATAAATAATTAAAATGAATATTTTAAATTATAATGAAAATAATAATATTGAGATTTATTATTTATTATTTAGGGTATGCTGGTTTAAAATGATCATCTATTTAGGGTTTTCGAGATTTTGAAGTTATTGACCTACGTATTTAGACATTTAGTAGTTTATAAGATTTATTTAAACAATGAAATAACAAAAAATTATTTTTGTTATTTTTTCACATTTTCAAAGGTTATAACCTTTGAAAATATAATAATTTTAACATTTTTTTAAAATGTGAATAAAATATTTATTAATAATAATCATTATAATTATATATAATATAAACTAATTATAAATAATTTTATTGATAGATATGATATCAATTATCAAAAAATAAATTAATAAACTATTATTAATATGATAGATATAAATTAAAATATAATTACAAAACCTAAAATGATTCAAAATCAATGTAAAATTATTACTAAATAATAATTTTTTGTTTTTAATTTTTACTTCTTTTTATAAGATTATATTCTTTTTTATTAAAATTAAATTTTTAATATTATATTTGTCTGACTAATTATATATTTTGTAATTAATATTTATATAAAAAATAAAATATTTAAAATTATAATGAATACAAATTAAAATGAGATTTAAGATTTATTATTGCTATATATATAATTTATTTTTTGATAATCTATTTGTATAACCAAATATTTTTCCTTTTTTAATATTTTCATTTAAGTGCAGGAAAGGAAATATTAAGAGGCCGGGGATGCTGCAGTAGCACAACAATGGTGGTCTTGCCGACCGCACAGTAGGCCGAAATTGGAGCATAGCCTGATCCGTCTCATGATCCCACCCGCTCCGGTTAAATGAACCAAGAAAAATTTTAATATAAAATGTTTTGTAATTTTATTTTCGGGTTGATGTTTTTGGACCTGTGGAACTGTTCATCATTTCTTTCTATTCTATCTGTGCGATTTATCGTGACTATTCTATGTGCTGCATAGTGTAAGACATTTCTATTGCTTTAATATGTAAAGCAAAAGCATTTTCTGGTGGATTTAGCTAGTCGTACTGAGCGACTTGCAAACCACGTTATTTTGGTGTTTATTTCTCATTTTTTGATTCTATAATGGATGGTTGCTGAATTGAAATATATATATTGCTTGTTTTCTGTTGTTTCTGTGTTTCTGTATCTCAATTTTACTACCATGGAAGCACAATTGACCAACAATTATATATAGTATACCGGTTTAATGGATCTATTATTTAAGGGTTTTGTCGTTTAGGAGTTTAGCAATTAATGTTTTTAGGCATTTAGTGTTATATAGGTTTTATTTATATAATAAAAATAATTTTTTTTTGATTTTTTATAGATTTTCAAAGGTTATAATCTTTAAAAATAAAATAATTTTTAAAATCATTTGAAATGTGAATACCATGTATAATTATATTAATCTTATTAATTATATATCATATAAATTCAATATAAATAATTTTAATGATAGATATTATAATAATGATCAAAAATTAAATTAATAAACTATTATTAATAATATAAATTTTAATTAAAATATATTTACATAACACAAAATGATTCAAAATCAAATCAAAATATTTTACTAAATAATAATATATAATTTTTAAATTTTCTTTCTTTTTTAAGCTTATATTTTTTTTGATTAAATATAAATTAGTTAAATATTTTTTGTTTCGATAGAAATTTATTTTGAATTAATTTTTCTAAAAAATTAAACTATAAATAATTAAAATGAATATTTAAAATTATAATAAATAGAAATAAAAATGAGATTATTTATTTATTATGTAGTATATAGATGTTAAAATCTTTATGTATTTAGGGGTTTCGGGGTTTATGAGCTTACTAATTTAAGTAAGTAAGCATTTAATGGTCTATAGGTTTTAGTTAAAAAATAAAATAACTAAAAATTTATTTTTATTATTTTTTCTCATTTTTTAAGTTTATAACCTTTGAAAATATTATAATTTTTAAATTTTTTTTCAAAAGTGAATACAATATTTATTTATAATAATCATAATAATTATATATCATATAAATTCAATATAAACATTTTTATTGATAAATATTCTAATAATGATGAAAAAATAACTTAATAATCGATTATTAATAAGATAGATATCATTTAAAATATAATTACAAATATTAAAATGATTCAGAAGAAAAGCAAAATATATTACTTTATAATAATTTTTTGTTTTGAAATTTTTTTTTCTTTTAAAAAGTTTATTTATAATTTTTAGATGAAAAATAATTTATATAAATTATATATTTTTAGCTCATAATTTATTCTGTAATTATTAATTATATAAAAATATACAAATAAATAATGAAAATGAATATTTAAAATTATAAAAAAAATGATATTTATTATTTATTATTTAAGGTATACCGGTTTAATTTAAATTAGATCAATCTAACTAATAATTTATTTTGTAATTAATATTTCTATAAAATAAACTAATAAATAATTAAAATAAAAATTTAAAATTAAACTGAATAAAAATTAAAATGAAATTTATGATTTATTATTAATGTATACCAGTTTAATTATTTAAGTATTTAGAGGTTTTATCTTTTAAAATTTTAGATATTTACTTTTTTAGGAATTTAGTGGTCTATAGATTTTATTTAAACAAAAAAATAAAATACAATTTTTAATTTGTCTCATTTCTATTAGTCATAATCTTTGAAAATATAATAGTATTTAAAATTTTTAAATGTGAATACAATATTTAGTTATAATAATATTAATAATTATATATCATATAAATTGAATATAAACAATTTTATTGATAGATATTTAATAATGATCAAAAATTAAATTAATAAACTATTTATAATAAGATATATATTAATTAAAAAATATTTACAAAACCAAAATTGATTCAAAATTAAGTAAAATATCTTAATAATAATTTTTAATTATTAAATTTTTACTTATTATATAAGGGTAAATACTTTTATTGATTAAAAAAATTATTTAAATTATATTTCTCACATTCATAATTTATTTTGTAATAAATATTTCTATAGAAATAAACTAATAAATAATAAAAATAAATATTTAAAATTATAATAAATAGAAATAAAAATTAGATTTATTAATTATTAAGTAGTATATAACGGTTTAATGGTTTATGTATATAGGCATTACGAGGTTTAGGAGTTTACTGATTTAAGTGTGTATCCATTTAGTGGTTATTGGTTTTATATAAAAAATAAATAAACAAAAAATTTATTTATATTATTTTATGATATTTTGAAATGTTATAACCTTTGAAAATATAATAATTTTAAATTTTTTTCAAAAGTGAATTCAATAGTTAGTTATAATAATCATAATATTTATATTTCATATAAATTCAATTTAAATAATTTTATTGATAAATATTTTAATAATTATCAAAAAATAAATAAATAATATATTATTAATAAGATAGATATCAATTAAAATATTATTACAAAACCTAAAATGATTCAGAAGGAAAGCAAAATATATTACTATATAATAAATGTTTGTTTTAAAATTTATTGTTATTTTTATAAGTTTATCTATATTTTTTGATGAAAAATAATTTATATAAATTATATTTTCTAACTCATAATTTATATTCTAATTAATATTTAATAAAAATAAACGAATAAATAATTAATATGAATATTTTAAATTATAATGAAAAAACTAATTTCGAGATTTATTATTTATTATTTAGGGTATACTAGTTTAAAAGGATTATCTATTTAGGGCATTCGATATTTCAAAGTTATTGACTTAAGTGTTTAGGCATTTAGTAGATTATAGGATTTATTTAAACAATGAAATAACATAAAAATTATTTTTGATATTTTCTTACATTTTCAAAGGTTATAACCATTGAAAATGTAATAATATTAAATTTTTTTAAAAATGTGAATACAATATTTAGTAATAAGAATCATTATAATTATATATAATATAAACAAAATAAAAACAATTTTATTGATATATATGATATCAATTATCAAAAAATAAATTAATATGATATTATTAATATGATAGATATAAATTAAAATATAATTGCAAAACCTAAAATTATTCAAAATCAAAGTAAAATTTATTACCAAATAATAATTTTTGTTTTTTAGTTTTTGCTTCTTTTTATAAGCTTATATTTTTTTTTGATGAAAAATAAATTATTTAAAATATATTAAAGGTTTACGAGTTTAAAGTTTTAAGTATTTAGGGGCTTTTGTGTTTAGGAGTATATAGATTTAAGTGGTTTATAAGTTTTATTTAAACAATGATATAACAAAAAAATTATTTTTATTTTTTTTTCTAATTTTTGAAGGTTATAACCTTTGAAAATATAAAAATTTCTAAATTTTTTTCAAATGTAAATATAATATTTAGTTATATTAATCTTAATAAATATAAGTCATTTAAATTCAATATAAATAATCACATTGCTAAATATTATAATAATGATCAATAAATAAATTAATAAACTATTATTAATAAGATAGATATTATTTAAAATATAATTGCAAAATCTAAATTTATTCAAAATCAAAGTATATATTACTTAATAATAATATATTTTAATATTTTTCTTCTTTATAAGTTTATAATATTGTTATTAAAAATAAATTATTTAAATAATATTTGTCTTCCTCATAATTTATTTTGTAATTTATAATTCTATAAAAATAAACTAATAAATAATTAAAATAAATATTTAAAATTATAATGAATACAAATAAAATTGAGATTTATTATTTATTATTCAGGATATACAGGTTTAATTGTTTAAGTATTTAGGTGTTTTGGGGTTTAGTCATTTAAGTGTTTATGCCTTAAGTGATTTTATCTAATTTTTGAAGGTTATAACCTTTGAAAATATAATAATTTTTAATTTTTTTTAAAATGTGAATATAATATTTAGTTATAATAATCTTGTTAATTATATATAATGTAAAATCAATATAAATAATTTTATTAATAGATATTATAATAGTGATCAATAAATAAATTAAGAAACAATTATTAATTAGAATGATATAAATTAAAATATAATTGCAAAATCTAAAATTATTCAAAATTAAATTAAAATAAATTACTAAATAATAATATTTTGTTTTAAAAATTTTTCCTATTTTCATGATCTTATATTCTTTTGATGAAAAATAAATTATTTATAATATATCTGTCTCACTAATAATTTATTTTGTAATTAATATTTCTATAAAAATAAACTGATAAATAATTAAAATTAATATTTAAAATTATAATAAATACTAATAAAAATGAGATTTATTATTTTTTATTTAGAGTATACTAATTTAAAGGCTTATGTATTTATGGGCTTCGGGGTTTAGGAGTTTAGAAATTACGAATTTAGGTATTTTGTGGTTTATAGATTTTATTTAAAAAAATCTAATAACAAAAAATTTATTATTTTATTTTTTCTTATTTTCAAAGGTTATAACCTTTGAAAACTTAATAATTTTTAAATTTTTTTAAAATGTGAAAATATTATTTTGTTATAATAATCTAAAAAATTATATATTATGTAAATTCAAATAAATAATTTTTTTATAGATATTATGATGATAATAATAAATTAAATTAATAAACTATTATTAATAAGATAGATATTAAATAAAATTTATTTGCAAAACCTAAAATGATTCAAAATCAAAGTAAAATATATTAATAAGATAGATATTAACTAAAACTATTATTAAAAAGATAAAATATACAGGTTTAAAAGATTATATATTTAGGAGTTTTGGGATTTAAGAATTTAGTGATTTAAGTGTTTAGGCATTTAGTAGTTTATAAGTTTTATTTAAAAAATAAAATAACAAAAAAAACTTTTTGTTATTTGTTCTCATTTTTGAAGGATATAAACTTTGAAACTATAACAATTTTTAATTTTTTTTAAATGTGAATACTATATTTAGTTATGATAATCTTAATAATTATATATCATGTAAATTCAATATAAACAATTATATTGATATATATTATAATAATGATCATACAAAAGATTAATAAACAATTATTAATAAGATTAATATTATTTAAAATATATTTACAAAACCTAAAATGATTCAAAATCAAAGTGAAATATTTTACTAAATATTAATTTTAAATTTTTAAATTTTTGTATCCATTTATAAGCTTATATATTTTTTGATGAAAAATAAATTATTTATATTATATTTGTCTCACTATTAATTTATTTTTTAATTTATATTTCTATAAAAATAAACTAATAAATAATTAAAAAATATATATATAATTATATTGAATACTAATAAAAATGAGATTTATTATTTATTATTTAGGGTATACCTATTTAATGGTTAAAGTTTATTGTGGTTTTGGGGTTAATGAGTTTATTGATTTATATGTTTACACATTTAGGTGTTTATAGGTTGTATTTAATCAATTAAATAACAAAAAATTTATTTTTTTGAATTTTCGTGATTTTCAAAGTTTATAACCTTTGAAAATATAATAATTATTTAATAGTCCGAAAATATGAATACAATACTTAGTTATAATAATCTTAATAATTATATTTGATGTAAATTCAATATAAAAAATTTTATTAATATATATTATTTTGATGATCAAAAAATAAATTAATAAACTATTATTAATAAGATAGATATTATTTAAAATATATTTGAAGAAACCAAAATAATTTAAAATCAAAGTAAATTATATTACATAATAAAATTTTAAATTTTTGAAATTTTGTCTATTTTTATAAGCTTTTTTTTCATAAAAAATAATATATTTAAATTATATGTCTCACTCATTATTTATTTTGTAATTAATATTTCAATAAAAATAAACTAAAAAATAATTAAAATGAATATTTAAAATTATAATGAATACAAATAAAAAAGAAATTTATTATTTATTATTTAGGTTATATAGGTTTAATGGTTTAATTATTTAGGAAGTTTTGGGGTTAAGGAGTCTAGATATTTAAATGATTAGGCATTTAGTGGTTTATAAGTTTTATTTAAATAATAAAATAATAAAAAAATTATTTTTGTGTTTTTTTATCATTTTTAAAGGATATAACCTTTAAAAATATAATAATTTTTAAATTTTTTTCTAATGTAAATATAATATTTAGTTATAATAATCATAATATTTATAAGATTTTAAATTCAATATAAGTAATTTTATTGACAGATATTATAATAATGATCAAAAAATAAATTAATAAACTATTATTAATAAGATTGATAGCATTAAAATATAAATGCAAAACCTATAATGATTCAAAATCAAAGTAAAATATATTACTAAATGATAATTTTTTGTTTTTAAATTTGTACTTCTTTTTATAAGCTTATATTAATTTTTTGATTAAAAATAAATTATTAAAATTATATTTGTCTCACTCTTTATTTATTTTGCAATTAATATTTCTTTTAGAATAAACTAATAAATAATTAAAATGAATATTTAAAATTATAATGAATACAAATTAAAATGATATTTATGATTTATTATATATGGTATACAGGTTTAATGGATTATTAATTTAGGGGTTTTATCGTTTAGGAGTTTAGTAATTTATGTTTTTGGGCATTTAGTCATTTATAGTTTTTATTTATATAATAAAAATAAAAATAATTTTTTTTGATTTTATCTGATTTTCAAAGGTTATAACGTTTAAAAATAAAATAATTTTTAAATTTTTTGAAATGTGAATACCATGTATAATTATATTAATCTTACTAATTATATATCATATAAATTCAATTTAAACAATTTTAATGATAGATAGTATAATAATTATCAAAAATTAAATTAATAAACTATTATTAATAATATAAATATTAATTAAAATATATTTACATAACACAAAATGATTCAAAATCAAATCAAAATATATTACTAAATAATAATATTTAATTTTCAAATATTTCTTTCTTTTTATAAGCTTATATTTAATTTTTATTAAAATAAATTATTTAAATAATATTTGTCTCACTCGAAAATTATTTTGAAATTAATTTTTCTAAAAAATTATATTATAAATAATTAAAATGAATATTTAAAATTATAATAAATAGAAATAAAAATGAGATTTATTATTTATTTAGTAGTATATATCTGTTAAAAGGTTTATGTATTTAGGGGTTTCGGGGTCTATGAGCTTACTGATTTAAGTTAGTAAGCATTTAATGATCTATAGGTTTTATTTAAAAAATGAAATAACAAAAAAATTATTTTTATTATTTTTTCTCATTTTTTTAAGTTTATAACCTTTGAAATTATAATAAATTTAAATTTTTTTTCAAAAGTGAATACAATATTTAGTTATAATAATCATTATATTTATATATCATATAAATTCAATATAACCAATTTTATTGATAAATATTCTAATAATGATCAAAAAATAAATAAATAATATATTATTAATAAGATAGATATCAATTAAAATATAATTACAAAACCTAAAATGATTCAGAAGCAAAGCAAAATATATTATAATATAATAATTTTTTAATTTGAATTTTTTTTATTTTAAAAAGTCTATCTATATTTTTTGATTAAAAATAATTTATATAAATTATATTTGTCTAACTCATAATTTATTTTGTAATTAATATTTATATAAAAATAAACAAATAAATAATTAAAATGAATATTTAAAATTATAATGAAAAAAAATGAGTTATATTAATTATTATTTAGGGTATACCTAGTTTAATTTTAATTATATATGTCTCACTAATAATTTATTTTGTAATTAATATTTCTATAAAAATAAACTGATAAATAATTAAAATAAAAATTTAAATTATACTGAATAAAAATTAAAATGAGATTTATGATTTATTATTATAGGTTTTATTTAAATAATAAAATAATAAAAAAATTATAATTTTTTCTGATTTTCATAGGTTATAACCTTTGAAAATATAATAATATTTAAAATTTTTTAACTGTAAATATAATATTTTATTTATAATAATATTAATAATTATATATCATATAAATTCAATATAAATAATTTTATTGATAGATATTATAATAATGATCAAAAATTAAAGTAATAAACTATTAATAAAAAGATAGAAATTAATGAAAAAATATTTACAAAACCCAAATTGATTAAAAATTAAAGTAAAATATATAACTGGATAATAATTTTAAATTTTTAAATTTTTTATTCTTTTATATGTGTATATATATTATTTCATTAAAAATAAATTATTTAAATTATATTTGGCGCACTCATAATTTATTTCGTAATAAATATTTCTATAAAAATAAACTAATAAATAATTAAAATGAATATTTAAAATTATAATAAATAGAAAAAACAATGAGATTTCTTATTTATTAAGTAGTATACAGCTATTATAAGGTTTATGTATTCAGGGGTTTCGTGTTTTATGAGCTACTAATTTATGTAAGTAAACATTTAGTGGACTATAGGTTTTATTTAAAAAATAAATAACAAAAAATTTATTTTTTGTATTCTTTCTCATTTTTTAAGATTATAACCTTTGAAAATATAATAATTTTTAAATTTTTTTCAAAAGTAAATACAATATTTATTTATAATAATTATAATTATTATATATCATATAAATTCAATATAAACAATTTTATTCATAGATATTCTAATAATTATCAAAAAATAAATTAAAAATCTATTATGAATAAGATTGATATTACTTAAAATAAGATATCAAAACCAAAAATGATTGAAAAGCAAAGCAAAATATATTACTTAAAAATAAATTAATTAATAAACTAGTATTAATAAGAATGATATAAATTAAAATATAATTGTAAAATCTAAAATGATTCAAAATCAAAATAAGATATATTAATAAAAAATAATTTTAATTTTTTAAAATTTTGCCACTTTTTATAAGCATATATTTTTGTTATTAAAAATAAATTATTTAAATTATACCAGTCTCACTAATAATTTATTTTGTAATTAATATTTATATAAAAATAAACTGATAAATAATTAAAATTAATATTTAAAATTATTATGAATACTAATAAAAATGTGAATTATGATTTATTATTTAGACTATATTAATTTAATGAGTTGAGTATTTATGAGCTTCGTGGATTAGGAGTTTAGTCATTTTAGTATTGAGTCATTTAGTGGTTTATAGGTTTTATTTAAAAAATAAAATAAAAAAAAGTATTTTTGTTATTTTTTCTCATTTATTAAGATTATAACCTTTGAAAATATAATAATTTTTAATTTTTTGTTTGAAAAGTTAATACAATATGAAGTTAACAATCATAATAATTAAATATCATATAAAAACAATATAAATTATTTTATTGGTATATATTATAATAATGATCATACAAAAGATTAATAAACAATTATTAATAAGATAAATATTGTTTAAAATATATTTGCAAAATTTAAAATGATTCAAAATCAAAGTGAAATATTTTACTAAATATTAATTTTAAATTTTTAAATTTTTGTATCCATTTATATGCTTATATATTTTTTGATGAAAAATAAATTTTTTAAATTATATTTGTCTCACTAATAATTAATTTTTTAATTTATATATCTATAAAAATAAACTAATAAATAATTAAGATGTATGTTTAAAATTATAATGAATACTAATAAAAAAGAGATTTATTATTTATTATATATAGTATACTGGTTTAATTGTTAAATTATTTAGGGGTTTTGTCATTTAGAAGTTTAGCAATTTATGTTTTTAGGCATTTAGTGGTTTATAGGTTTTATATATATAATAAAAATAAAAAAAAAATTTTGATTTTTTCTGAATTTGAAAGGTTATAATCTTTGAAAAGAAAATAATTTTTAAAATTTTATGAAATGTGAATACCATGTATAATTATATTAATCTTACTAATTATATATCATATAAATTAAATATAAACAATTTTAATGATAGATATTATAATAATAATCAAAAATTAAATTAACAAACTATAATTAAAAATCTAAATATTAATTAAAATATATTTACATAACACAAAATTATTCGAAATCAAATCAAAATATATTACTAAATAATAAAATTTAATTTTTAAAATATTCCTTCTTTTTTTAAGATTATAATTTTTTTGATTAAATATAAATTATTTAACTATTATTTGTCTAATTTGAAATTTATTTCGAATTAATTTTTCTAAAAAATTAAACTATATATAATTAAAATGAATATTTAACATTGTAATAAATAGAAATATAAATGAGATTTATTATTAAATAAGTAGAATATAGCTATTAAAAGGTTTATGTATTTATGGGTTTTGGGGTTTATGAGTTACTGATTTAAGTAAGTAATCATTTAATGATCTATAGGTTTTTTTTAAAAATAAAATAACAAAGAATTTATTTTTATTTTTTTTTCTCATTTTTTAAGGTTATAACATTTGAAAATATAATAATTTTTAAATTTGTTTCAAAAGTGAATACAATATTTATTTATAATAATCATAAAAATTATATATCATATAAAATCAATATAAACAATTTTATTGATAGATATTCTAATAATTATCAAAAAATAAATAAAAAATCTATTATGAATAACATTGATTTTACTTAAAATATAATATAAAAACCTAAAATGATTCAAAAGCAAAGCAAAATATATAACTAAAAAATAATTATTTGTTTTTAAATTTTTATTCTTTTTATAAGCTTATATATTATTTGATGAAAAATAATTATTATTAATTATATTTTTAACTCATAATTTATTTTATAATTAATATATATATATATATATATATATATATATATATATATATATATAAAACTAAAAAATCTAAATGAATTTTTTAATTTATAATGAAAACAAATAAAAAAATGAAATTTATTAATTATTATTTAGGGTATATCCGTTTAAACGATTATCTATATATGGGTATTGAGTTTTTGTAGTTTAATGATTTATGTGTTTAGGCATTAAGTGATTTATAGGTTTTATTTAAACAATGAAATAATAATAAAAAATATTTATTATTGTTTTTTCAAATGTTAAATGGTTATAATCTTTGAAAATATAATAATTTTAAATATTTTTTCAAAAGTGAATACAATATTTAGTTATAATAATTATTAAATTTATATATCATATAAATTAAATATAAATATTTTTATTGATAAATTTCTAATAATGATCAAAAAATAAATTAATAAACTATTATTAATAAGTTAGATATCAATTAAAATATAATTACAAAATCTAAAATGATTCATAAATAATGTAAAATATATTACTATATAATAATTTTTTGTTTTTAATTTTTTTCTTCTTTTAATAAGTTTATCTATAAATTTTTTTTGTTGAAAAATAATTTCTATAAATTATATTTGTCTAACTTATAATTTATTTTGTAATTAATATCTATATAAAAATTAACAAATAAATAATTAAAATGAATATTTAAAATTATAATGAAAAAAATAAAAATGAGATTTATTATTTATTATTTACGATATACATGTTTAAAAAATGTATCTATTTAGGATTTTCCAGATTTAGAAGTTATTGATTTAAGTATTTAGGAATTTAATGGTTTATAGCTTTTATTTAAACAATGAAATAACAAAAAATTTATTTTTGATATTTTTTCAAATTTTAAAATGTCATAACATTTGAAAATATAATAATTTCAAATTTTTTTAAAAATGTGAATACAATATTTAGTAATAATAATTATTATCACTATATATAATATAAACTAAATATAAATAATTTTATTTATAATATTATATCAATTATCAAAAAATAAATTAATAAACTATTATTAATATGATAGATAAAATTAAAATATAATTAAAAAATCTAAAATGATTCAAAATCAAAGTAAAATTTATTACTAAAAAATAATTTTTTTTTGTTTTTGCTTCATTTTATAAGCTTATATATTTTTTTGTTGAAAAATATATTATTTAAATTATATTTGTCACTCATAATTTATTTTGCAATTAATATTTCTATATATTATTTAAATTATATTTAATGTTTACGAGTTTAAACGTTTAGGTATTTAGGGGCTTCGAGGTTTAGGAGTTTAGAGATTTGTGTATTTAGGAATTTAATGGTTTATAAGTTTTATTTAAACAATGATATAACAAAAAATTTATTTTTGTTATTTTTTATCATTTTTGAACGTTATAACCTTTTAAAATATAATAATTTTAAAATTTTTTTTATATGTGAATACTATATTTAGTTATGATAATCTTAATAATTATATATCATGTTAATTTAATATAAACAATTATATTGATAGATATTATATTAATGATCAAAAAATAAATAAATAAACTATTATTAATAAGATAGATATTTTTTAAAATATATTTGGAAAACATAAATTTATTCAAAATCATAGTAAAATATAATATTAAATAATAACTTTTTTGATGTTTTGCTTCTTTTTATAAGTTTATATTTTTTGTTATTAAAAGTAAATTATTTGAATTATATTTGTCTTCCACATAATTTATTTTTAATTTATAATTCTATAAAAATAAACTAATAAATAATTAAAATGAATATTTAAAATTATATTGAATACAAATAAAATTAAAATTTTTATTATTTATTATTTAGGATATACTAGTTTAATGGTTTAAGTATTTAGGTGTTTTGGGATTTAGTGATTTATGTGTTTAGGACTTTAGTGATTTATAGTTTTTATTTAAACAATAAAAAAATAAAAAATCGAATTTTTTGATTTTTTTTAATTTTCGAAGGTTATAACCTTCGAAAATATAATAATTTTTATTTTTTTTAATGTTAATATAATATTTAGTTATAATATTCTTAATTATTATATATCTGTCTCACTGATAAGTATTTATATGTTTTTAGGGTATACCTATATCACTAATAAGTAATTATATATCTGTCTCACTAATATTTAGTTATAATATTTATATATCTGTCTCATAATTTATTTTGTAATTAGTATTTATATAAAAATAAACAAATAAATAATTAAAATGAATATTTAAAATTATAATGAAAAAAAATAAGATTTATTAATTATTATTTATGGTATACCAGTTTAACTTTATTTATATCTGTCTCACTAATAAGTATTTATACGAATAAAAAAAATTTAATGTATACCAGTTTAATGGTTTAAGTATTTAGATGTTTTGTCATTTGAAAATTTAGCGATTTAAGTTTTTAGGCATTTAGTGGTTTATAGGATTTATTTAAACAATAAAATAATAAAAAAAAGTTTATAATTTTTTCTCATTTTCATAGGTTATAACTTTTGAAAATATAATAATATTTAAATTTTTTTTAAATGTAAATCTAATATTTTAGTTATAATAATATTAATAATTATATATCATATAAATTCAATATAAACAATTTTATCGATAGATATTATAATAATGATGAAAAATTAAATTAATAAACTATTAATAAAAAGATTAAAATTAATTAAACAATATTTACAAAATCCAAATTGATTCAAAATTAAAGTAAAATATATTACTTGATAATAATTTAAAATTTTTAAATTTTTAATTCTTTTATATGCATATATATATTATTCCATTAAAAATAAATTATTTAAATTATATATGTCGCACTCATAATTTATTTTGTAATAAATATTTTTATAAAAATAAACTAATAAATAATTAAAATGAATATTTAAAATTATAATAAATAGAAATAAAAATTATATTTATTATTTATTATGTATTATATATCAGTTTAATGGTTACTGTATTTAGGCATTACGGGTTCTAGGAATTTACTTATTTAACTGTGTATGTATTTAGTAGTTTATAGGTTTTATTTAAAAAATAAAAAAACAAAAAATTTATTTTTATTATTTTTTGATATTTTCAAAGGTTATAACCGTAGAAAATATAAAATTATTTAAATCTTCAAAAGTGAATTCATTATTTAGTTATAATAATAATTATATTTATATATCATATAAATTCAATATAAACTATTTTATTGATAAATATTCTAATAATGATCAAAAAATAAATAAATAATCTATTATTAATAAGATAGATATCAATTATAATATAATTACAAAACCTAAAATAATTAAGAAGCAAAGCAAAATATATTACTATATAATAATTTTTTGTTTTGAAAATTTTTTTTCTTTTAAAAAGTTTATCTATATTATTTTGATGAAAAATAATTTATATAAATTATATTTGTGTAACTCATAATTTATTTTGTAATAAATATTTATATAAAAATAAACAAATAAATAATTAAATTTGAATATTTAAAATTAAAATGAAAAAAATGAGATTTATTCTTTATTATTTAGGATAAACCGGTTTAATTTAAATTAGATTTGTCTCACTAATAATTTATTTTGTAATTAATATTTCAATAAAAATAAACTGATAAATAATTAAAATAAAAATTAAAATTATACTGAATAATTAAATTAAATTATATTGTTCCTCTATCAACTCTAGAATGATTGCTAAATCTCTAACCAAAATAATAGGAGCTTTTACTTTATCTCTATTATGTCTCATCATATTTGATGTTGAAACAATGGGCTATCAAAGGTAATTTGACTCATGTACACTAACAGACTAAACCAAAGTTGTACCCCTATGTGTTGAAATAGCTAGTTGTTGAGGATGCTATTTATATTGGTTATTGAAATTTCTTCTAAAATATAACTCATACACACACTCAAAGCAATTTTTTAAAAACATAGTTCACCTATAAAAAAATAACCACCGTATAGCCTATTAGAACAAACTAGCCCTAGGGCGGTTTGAGCAGGGCAAGAAGTATGGGCTCTCTTTAAATCAAGAATCAAAAAATTTATTTTATTGGCATGTCTAAGCCTTTTTTTATATCCTCATGGATATGAAAAGTATCATTTCTTTCTTTTTATATTAAATGAGTTATGTATACAAGCTCTCAAAACTCAAAAAGGTGTAAATGAATCATATTCAAATGTATAAAAGGTTTTAATCATTGCTCAAAATATTAGTCTTGCATATTGAAACTTGAGGTCACAAATCAAAGGAAAAAGCCATAGTGATATTTCCAATCCCAAGAATTTTAGCTATAGAAAGTTATAAAGAGTAGTACTCGAGCTTTAACTATTTCTAGGGTCATGACTTTTGCTCTTGAGGAATGTCCAAATTACAATCATTCCTAGTGCAATGACTTTGCAAATAAAGATAAAATACACAAGCTATGGTCATATCCAATACTGTGACCCAGTATTATAGTGATTAAATATGTATTCAAGATCAGTCTTAGTGCCATAACAATATGTTCAAAAGAGATACACAAGTTATGGCATATTCTCATCGATATGATTTTGTGTTCTAGAGACAAAATATACAATCATGACCATTGCTAATGCTAGAATAATCTAAAGCAAGAAAGAGATTGAATCCATAACTCACCCCTTGAGTCAAGACTTTTTGTTACATATACAAAAAGAAAAATCTGTGACATTCCTAAAAGTTGTGAATTTCAATTTAAATTTAACACATAGTCATTTGATTATAAAAGTGCAAAACATGAGATTTAGGATTTATGGGTTAGGGATATAGTTTATGGTTTACGGTTTAGGATTTAAAGTTTAGGGTTTATGGTTTTTTTTTGTTTTTTTTTTGGAAAATACACACTTTATTTTTCATTTAGGCACACAACTTATAAGAGACTAAAAAGCTGACTAATTTAGGCAATCCCACCAAATCCTATGCACCATAATTATTATATGCATAAAATACATAAAAAAACATAATGCCTAATAATTCTAAGCGTACGAATACTACTAAAATCACCTGGCATTCCCTGACTTCAAAGTTGGCATTGAGTCATTATGTGCACTGCGTCCTTTCCATTCGGATTTTCCAAGCCTTTTGGAGGAACCTGAATGATGCACCATATTAAAACTATGCAAATATATGATTGTGCATGTGTGTGACATGCAGCATCAAGCGTTTGCCTATGTCATTGCTATGCAATGGAATACATGTAAAACTAAATAGCCATAAATCCACATGTCCATATCTATGACACTTTGTCAATTCATTCTCACCTCTGAATTCCACTTTATTTTGCTCCAATGATCCTCAAAAGCGTATATCTTGGGTTAGAATGCTTCCTCGTCGAGCTCCAAGAAGTGGCTGTATGTTTCACGGACAAAATATCAAAAAATATGCATGCATCGGTGTCCATGTGTGATGAGGTACATCTCATAGTCTAATTATCTACGCGTAAAACCAAGATAGACTACAAGTAAAATTACAAAATGCTATAAAGATCGGTCTTATGCTCCCGAGAATGTAGCATCGCCTAATGTGAATTTACAAAATGCATTAGTGGGCCCTACTTAGAGATACTCATGGGTCTAGTTGCCCTCATTGCATGCTACATAGAGAACAGACAAGATTGTGTGTGTGAGTATGTCATGATCCGTCTCTACAAGTACATGGTGCATACAAAGTCCAAAATATAAATAAGACTACAAACATAAACTATAAGTTTGAATCTTTCACTCCCGTATGGCTAGTCTGGACTCCATTGCTTACTGGCCCTGCTTGGTGATGCTTCGGATTTTTCCGCCTCTCGAATTAATCATGGATTACCCGCTACTCCTGCTGGGCGATGGTTGGGTGGCCCTCTAGGCTGCCTGATAGGGCTAGTTGGACCCACTCCTAGCTACTCCTGGGTTTACTCCCGACCACTTTGCTGGTTCTCGTCAGTTGTCTGAATGTTATCATCCCGGCTTGCTAGTGGGGCCTTCTACAAGCCGGTGGCCCATACTTCTGGCTGCTTCTAGGACTTGCTGGCCCCTCTAAATGCTACACCAAAATGGACAAGAATATGTGCACGTGTGTACTGTGGTCCGTCGCTATGTGTGTGTGGTGCAGCAGTATCAGGGTTTAGTAGTTTAGTAATTTAAGCATTTAGGTATTTTGTGGTTTATAGGTTTTATTTAAATAATTAAATAACAAAAAAATTATTTTTATGATTTTTTCTCATTTTCAAGGTTATAACCATTGAAAATATTATAATTTTTAATTTTTTTCAAATGTTAATACAATATTTAATTATAATAATCATAAAAATTAAATATCATGTAAATTCAATATAAATAATTTTATTGATCGATATTATAATACCGATCATAAAATAGATTAATAAACTATTATTAATAAGATAGATATTAATTAAAATATATTTGCAAAACCTAAAATGATTCAAAATCAAAGTAAAATATATTACTAAATAATAATTTTTTATTTTTAAATTTTTGATTCTTTTTATATGCTTATAAATTTTTTTGATGAAGATAAATTATTTAAATTATATTTGTCTCATTTATAATTTTATTTTGCAATTAATATTTCTATAAAAATAAACTAATAAATAATTAAAATGAATATTAAAATTATAATGAATACAAATAAAAATGAGATTTATGATTAATTATTTAGGGAATACCGGTTTAATGGTTTAAGTATTTAGGAGTTTAGTGATTTAAGTATTTAGGCATTTAGTAGTTTATATGTTTTATTTAAATAATGAAATAACAAAAAAATTATTTTTCAAATTTTTTATCAATTTTGAAGTTTATAACCTTTATAAATATAAAATTTTTAAATTTTTTTCAAATGTAAATACAATATTTAGATATAATAAACTTAATAATTATATATCATGTAAATTAAAAATAAATAATTTTATTGATAGTTATTAATAAACTAAATATAAATATAAATATAATAATGATAAAAAAAATAAATAAATAAACTATTATTTATTGATAGATATTTATATATTATTTATAAATACTTAAACCTTTTGTTGGGTAATTGCGCTTCCACGGGTAGTGAGATTAAGAAATAGAAAACAACAGAAACACAGAAAACAATCAATATATATATCCCAAACCAACAGCATCCATGACAGAATCAAAAACGAGAAATCAACACAGGAAATAACGTGGTTCGCTAGTCGCTCAGTACGACTAGCTACCTCCACCAGAAAATGCTTATGCGTTACAGATTAAAACCAAGAAACAGAACGTCTTACAGTATACAGCATGCAGAAGTCGTGAAATCGCACAGAGAGAGGAGAGGGATGATGAACAGTTCAAACGAGTCAAAAAACAGCCACACGAAAAATAAATTACAAATCATTTTATATGAAAAATAAACATCCGGTTCATTTAACTAAAGCGGGTCAGATCATGGAACAAACCAGGCTTTGCTCCAAAAATTTCGGCCCGCTGACCGGACAACAAGACCTCTGTTATTGTGGTACTGCTGCATCTCCGGAATTTTAATATTTCCTTTCCTACACTTACATGAAAATATTAAACAGATTATTAAGTAAAAACAAATTACATATACAGCAATCTCCACCTTAATTTGTTTTGCATACAGATAGAGAGACACTCTCTATAAACAGTTAGTCCAAAAAAGACTACATCTGATTTGATATGTTTAGTAAGTCAAGACAGTGTCTTAACTTATTCAGAGTAACAGGTTTAGTAAACATGTCAGCTGGATTATCAGAAGTTGCAATCTTCTTTACTTGTACCCTCTTCTCAGATCGAAGGAAATGATATCGCACATCAATGTGCTTTGTCCTCTCATGGTGCACTTGGTCTTTTGCTAAACAAATAGCACTGAGGTTGTAACAGAAGACTGTTGCAACCTCTTCATAAAGACCAAGGTCCTTGAGAAAACCTTTCAGCCATATCCCTTCCTTCGTAGCTTCAGTCAAAGCCATATACTCTGCTTCAGTAGAAGATAAAGTAACAAAAGATTGCAGTGTGGCTTTCCAGCTAACTACAGAACCATATATAGTGAAGACATAACCAATCATAGACTGTCTACTATCAACATCTCCTGCATAGTCAGAATTAGAATATCCTACAAGCAAGAGTTCAGATTCATTACCAAATATCAGACCAACATCAGAAGTCCCCTTGAGGTACCTAAGTATCCTTTTAACAGCTTTCCAGTGCTCTTGACCAGGGTTTATCATAAACCTACTCACTGCACTTACTGCATGAGCAATATCAGGTCGAGTGCACACCATAAGATACATGAGGTTCCCGACAGCACTAGAATAAGGAATCTTAGACATTTGTTCCTTATCAGATTCAGATTGAGGACAATATTCTAATATTAGATGGAGGTTAGAAGCAAATGGTGTGGACAGAGGCTTACAAGAAGCCATTCCAAATCTAGATAGAAGTTTCTGAATATATCGTTTCTGTGAAAGAAACAATTTTCTTTTAATTCTATCTCTGAATATTTCTATACCTAAAATTTTCTTTGCTCCTCCAAGATCGTTCATATCAAATTCAGAACTGAGGAGATCTTTCAGTTCCTGAATATCAAATTTATTTCTGGCAGCAATAAGCATATCATCTACATACAATAGCAAGTAGATATATGACTCATCCTTGTGGCTTTTGAAATAAACACAGCAGTCATGGTCACACCTACTGTATTCATGACTAGTCATGAAATAGTCAAATCTCTTGTATCACTGATGGGGAGACTGCTTAAGTCCATAAAGGGACTTCAGAAGCTTGCAAACATGGGTTTCCTTGCCTGATACCTCAAAACCCTCAGGCTGGCTCATGAAGATCTCTTCATCAAGATCTCCATGAAGAAAAGTAGTTTTGACATCTAGTTGCTCAAGTTTAAGATTCTGATGTGCTACTAATGCTAGAAGAACTCTTATTGAGGTATGTCTAACTACAAGAGAGAATATCTCATTGTAGTCAACACCCTCTTTCTGACTGAACCCTCTTGCAACTAGACGTGCCTTAAACTTTAAACCACCAGCAATTGAGGCATCTTCTTTGTTCTTGAAAATCCATTTGCAAGACACTATTTTTCTTCCATTTGGTTTAGGAACAATGATCCAGGTACCATTATTATGAAGAGATTCAATTTCTTCATTCATGGCAACCAACCATGACTCAGACTCAGGACAATTAATAGCATTCCTGAAGGAGGATGGTTTAGGAATGTCATTCTCTTCGGCAACTTGTAGGGCAAACCCTACAAATTCATCAAAGCTGAATCTCATAGGAGGACGTGCGTTCACCCTCCATTGTTTATCCCTTGCAATACAGTAGGGAATAGACTCTTCAGGTGCAGTTTCAGGATTAGGTTCAATAACAGATTTAGCATCATTTTCATGATTAGCTATCGTTTGTCTATAAACAACAGGCATCCTTCTTGGAGCTACATATTCAGATTTTAGCTCCACCTTAAGTTCAGCTTGAGGAACATAAGGTAACTGAATAGGACTAGGTACTTGTTTCAGAATGACACTCTCGTCGAAAGTAACACTCCTAGAGAGTATAACTCTCTTTTCAGATGGTGACCAGATACGGAATCCTTTGACTCAATCACCATAACCAACAAATATTCCCTTGCGTGCTCGAGGTTCAAGCTTACCATCATTTACATGATAGTAGGCAATACACCCGAACACCTTCAGATTGGAATAATCTATAGGTTTACCAGTCCACACTTCAAATGAAATTTTAAAGTTAATTCCACTATGTGGTGATCTGTTTATCAGATGGCATGCTGTATTAACAGTTTCAGCCCAAAACTCTTTGCCTAAGCCTGATTGAGAGAGCATACATCTAGTTCTCTCCAGAAGAGTTTGGTTTATTCTTTCAGCAATGCCATTCTGCTGAGGAGTGTCCCTAACAGTTTTGTGTCTCGCAATACCTTTGTCCTTATAGAATTCCTCAATTCAGACGAACAGAATTCTAGACCATTATCTGTTCGTAACAGTTTAACCTTCTTTTGTGTTTGATTTTCTACTAAGCTAACCCACTGCTTAAACTTTATAAAAGTCTCGGATTTATGTTTCATCATGAATACCCCAGGACATCCTGGAGTAATCATCAACTAAACATAAATAAAAATGAGCACCCCCAAGAGATGTGACTCTAGAAGGGCCCCAACAGTCAGCATGGATATAATCCAAAATACTGTTTGTGCAGTGTATGGCTTTACCGAACTTAGTTCTATGTTTCTTACCAAAAACACAATGATCACAGAAATTTAATTTACTGACTCTATGACCAACAAGAAGATTAAGATCAGAGAGAATTTTCATACCTTTCTCTCCCATATGTGCGAGCCGCATATGCCATAGTCTGGTAAGTTCAGCTTTGTCTTCAGATGCTGGCTCTCCGGATGTGACCGCAATAGCCCTTGTCACTGTGGAACCTATCAGTGTGTATACCGTTCTAGTTTTCTGCCCCTTCAGTACAACATCATTTCCTCGGTGAACATTCAGTGTTCCCTCTCTACCACTGAATGAATATTCTTGATCGTCCAGAACACCAAGAGAAATGAGATTCATTGTCATCTTAGGGACATATCTCACATTTGAAAGTGAGACAATTCGGCCATCCCAAGTTCTCAGTCTGACTGTTCTGATTCCAACCACCTTTCATGGTTGGCTGTTCCCCACCACAGCATGGCCAGCTTCCTTCTTGTCATATTTGCTGAACCACTCCAAGTGAGTGCTTATATGGAAGGAAGCACCAGTATCCAGAATCCAAGAATCTGATCTTGTGATCATTGTGGAGATTACCAACACAAGGTCTTCTTCATCATCCAGATCATAAAAAGTCACAGCAGCAATAGGTGGGGGGTTAGGTTGACCTTGTTGTTCCAACCTTGCTCTCTTCTTCGGGCACTCAGTTTTCCTATGCCCTTTCTGTTTACAGTAGTGACAAATGTCACCCTCCTTTGACATCTTCTGAATCTTATTTCCCTTCTTCATGAATGGAACAGGTTGTGGCCTCTTGTTTGTCACCATCAATCCAGTAGGATGTTGTTCAAGTCTTTCAACCACAGCCTTCTGCCTCATCTCTCTGGAGTGTAGGGCAGCCCGAACATCCTCTAGTGTAATCTCCTCTTTCCCCACAATGAGAGATTCAACAAAATTTTCATAGGAAGGAGGAAGAGAAACCAAGAGTAGAAGTGCAGCATCCTCATCATTCACCTTAGCATCCACCCGTTTAAGGTCCATGAGGATGCTATTCAAGTCATCCAGATGCTTCTTCAAAAGGTTCCCTCTTGCATCCTCAGTGTAAACAGCCTTCTCTTCAACAGAAGCTTGTTCGTCAATGATTTAGTCATGTACAGAGACTAAAGCTTGATCCACAGTCAAAGCAGCAGATTCCTCATCTATTACCTCAACAATGACTTCATCCAACAAGCTCAACAGAATGGTGGAGTGTGCTTTCTCTTCACGTCTCCAAGCCTCAGCCTCGGTTATTCCAAGAGCAGCAGCAGTGTGTGGACCGAAGCCTTGAACCAAAGGACTCCAAATATCGAAGTTTTTCAAATGCACTCGCATTTTAATCTGCCACATACTAAACCCATTTATGCCGTTGAATTTCTCAATCATGGTGTTTAGGGTTCTAGCCATTTCAACAGAATATTGCTTGTATAGAAAAATCTCAAACCCTAAATGCACAATTGCTCGAAAAATCCCAAACCAAGCTCTGATACTAATTGTTGGGTAATTGCGCTTCCACGGGTAGTGAGATTAAGAAACAGAAAACAACAGAAACACAGAAAACAAGCAATATATATATCCCAAACCAACAGCATCCACGACAGAATCAAAAACAAGAAATCAACACAGGAAATAACGTGGTTCGCTAGTCGCTCAGTACGACTAGCTACCTCCACCAGAAAATACTTATGCGTTACAGATTAAAACCAAGAAATAGAACGTCTTACAGTATACAGCATGCAGCAGTCACGAAATCACGCAGAGAGAGGAGAGGGATGATGAACAGTTCAAACGAGTCAAAAAATAGCCACCCAAAAAATAAATTACAAATCCTTTTATATGAAAAATAAACATCCAGTTCATTTAACCGAAGCGGGTTAGATCAGCGGGACCTCCGTTATTGTTCTACTGCTGCATCCCTGGGCTTTTAATATTTTCTTTCCTACACTTACATGAAAATATTAAAACAGATTATTAAGTAAAAATAAATTACATATACAGCAAATTTTACTTTGATTTTGAATCATTTTAGTTTTTTTAATTATATTTTAATTTATATCTATCATATTAATAATAGTTTATTAATTTATTTTTTGAGAATTGATATAATATTTATCAATAAAATGGTTTATATATATTTTATATTATATATAGTTATAATAATTATTATTACTAAATATTATATTCACATTTTTAAAAAATTTTAAAATTATTATATTTTCAAATGTTATGACATTTTAAATTTTGAAAAAATATCAAAAATAAATTTTTTATTATTTCATTGTTTAGATTAAAGCTATAAACCATTAAATGCCTAATTACTTAAATCAATAACTTCTAAATCTCGAAAATCCTAAATACTTAAATTTTTTTAAACACTAATATCCTAAATAATAAATAATAAATATCATTTTTATTTTTTTCATAATAATTTTAAATATTCATTTTAATTATTTATATGTTTATTTTTATATAAATATTAAATACAAAATAAATTATAAATTAGAATAATATAATTTATATAAATTATTTTTCAACAAAAAAAATATAGATAAACTTATTAAAAGAAGAAAAAAATTAAAAACAATAAATTATTATATAGTAATATATTTTACTTTATTTCTAAATCATTTTAGGTTTTGTAATTATATTTTAATTGATATCTAACTTATTAATAATAGATTATTAATTTATTTTTTGATCATTATTAAAAGATTTATCAAAAAATATATTTATATTTAATTTATATGATATATAAATTTAATTATTATTATAACTAAATATAGTATTTACTTTTGAAAAAAATTTTAAAATTATTATATTTTCAAAGATTATAAACTTTGAACATGTGAAAAAACAAAAAAATATATATTTTTTATTATTTTATTGTTTAAATAAAACCTATAGATCACTAAATGCCTAAACACTTAAATCACTAAACTACAAAATTCCGATAACCGTATATAGATAATCCTTTAAACGGGTAACCCCTAAATAATAATTAATAAATCTCATTTTTATTTGTTTTTATTTTAATTTAAAAAATTCATTTTGATTGTTTAGTTTTTTATTTATATATATATATTAATTATAAAATAAATTATGAGTTAAAAATATAATTTATAAAAATTATTTTTCATCAAAAAATAGAGAAGCTTATAAAAAGAAAAAAATTTAAAAACAAATAATTATTATTTAAGTAATATATTTGCTTTGATTTTGAATCATTTTGGGGTTTGATATTATATTTTAAGTAAAATTAATCTTATTCATAATAGATTTTTAATTTAATTTTTGATAATTATTAGAATATCTATCAATAAAATTGTTTATATTGAATTTATATGATATATAATTATTATGATTATTATAAATAAATATTTATACACTTTTGAAAAAAATTTAAAAATTATTTTATTTTCAAAGGTTATAAACTTTGAAAATATCAAAAAATAATAAAAATAATTTTTTTTCTATTTTTTTTCTTAAATAAAACCTATAAACAACTAAATACATACACAGTTAAATCAGTAAATTCCTAAATACCGTACTGCCTAAATACACAAACCATTAAACTGCTATATACTACATAATAATTAATAAATCTAATTTTTATTTCTATTTATTATAATTTTAAATATTCATTTTAATTATTTATTAGTTTATTTTTATTGAAATATTTATTACAAAATAAAGTATGAGTGCGAGAAATATAATTAAATTAATTAATTTTTAATAAAAAAAATATAAGGTTCTAAAAGAAGTAAAAATTTAAAAATTAAAAATTATTATCTAGTAATATATTTTACTATAATTTTGTATCAATTTGGGATTTGTAAATATTTTTTAATTAATATCTATCTTTTTATTAAAAGTTTATTAATTTAATTTTTGATCATTATTATATTATATATCAATAAAATTGTTTATATTGAATTTATATGATAGATAATTATTAATAAAATTAAAACTAAATATTGTATTCACATTTCAAAAAATTGTAAATATTATTATATTTTCAAAGGTTATAACCTATGAAAATGATAACAAATTATAAATTTTTTATTATTATTTTATTTTTTATATAAAACCTATAAACCACTAAAAGCCTAAAAATATAAATCGCTAAACTCCTAACGACAAAACCTCTAAATAGTTAAACTATTAAATTGGTATTAATTAATAATAAATCATAAATCTCATTTTATTTTTTATTAAGTGTAATTTTAAATTTTTATTTTAATTATTTATCAGTTTATTTTTTATAGAAATATTAATTATAGAATAAATTATTAGATAGACAGATCTAATTTAAATTATACCGGTATCCCTAAATAATAAATAATAAATAATAAATCTCATTTTTTTTATTATAATTTTAAATATTTATTTTAATTATTAATTTATTTTTATATAACTATTAATTAAAAATAAATTATGAGTTAGACAAATATAATTTATGTAAATTATTTTTAATCAAAAAAATAAAATAAAATTTTTAAAATAAAAAAAAATACAAAACAAAAAACTATTATATAGTAATATATTTTTGTTTACTTATGAATCATTTTATGTTTTGTAATTATATTTTAATTGAAATCTATCTAATTAATAATAGATTATTAATTTATTTTTTGATCATTATTACAATATTTATCACTAAAATTGTTTATATTGAATTTATATGATATATAAAAATAATGATTATTATACCTAAATTTTGAATTCACTTTTGAAACAAATTTAAAAATTATTATATTTTCAAAGGTTATAACTTGTGAAAATATCAAAAAATAATAATAATAAATTTTTTGTTATTTTATTTTTTAAATAAAACCTATAAACCACTAAATGCATTCACAATTAAATCAATATACTTCTAAATCCTGTAATACCTAAATACAAAAACCATCAAACCACTATATAATACATAATAATTAATAAATCTAATTTTTATTTCTATTTATTATAATTTTAAATATTCATTTAATTATTTATTAGTTTATTTTTATAGAAATATTTATTACAAAATAAATTATGAGTAAGACAAATATATTTTAAATAATTTATTTTTAATCAAAAAATATATATACGCTTATAAAAGAAGTAAAATTTAAAAATTAAAAATTATTATTCAGTAATATATTTTAATTTAATTTTGAATCAATTTGGGTTTTGTAAATATTTTTTAATGAATATCTATCTAATTATTTATAATTTATTAATTTAATTTTTGATCATTATTATAATAACTATCAATAAAATTGTTTATATTGAATTTATATGATGTATGATTATTAATAATATTATAACTAAATATTATATTCACATTTTAATAAATTTTATATCTCAAAACCATTAAACTGGTATACATTAATTATAAATCATTAATCTCATTTTAATTTTTATTCAGTATAATTTTAAATTTTTATTTTAATATTTTATCAGTTTATATATATAGAAATATTAATTACAAAATAAATTATTAATGAGACAGATATAATTTAAATAATTTATATTTCATCAAAAAAAATATAAGCTTATAAAAATAGGCACAATTTTAAAAACAAAAATTTATTATTTACTACAATATTTTATTTTGATTTTGAATCATTTTAGATTTTGCATTTATATTTTAATTTATATCATTCTTTTTAATAATAGTTTATAAATTATTTATTAATCATTATTATAATATCTATTAATAAAATTATTTATACTGAGTTTACATAATATATAATTATTAAGATTATTATAACTAAATATTATATTCATATTTTAAAAAAAAATTAAAAATTATTATATTTTCAAAGGTTATAACCTTCAAAAATTAAAAAAAACAAAAAATTAAATTTTTTGTTTTTTCATTCTTTAAATAAAAACTATAAATCACTAAAGGCATAAACACTTAAATCACTAAACCCCAAAACACCTAAATACCTAAACCATTAAAACTGTATATCCTGAATAATAAATAATAAATCTCACTTTTATTTGGATTAATTATATTTTAAATATTCATTTTAATTATTTTTTAGTTTATATTTATAGAATTATAAATTACAAAATATATTATGAGGAAGACATATATACTTTAAAAAATATACTTTTAAGAACAAAAAATATAAACATATAAAAAGAAGCAAAGCATCAAAAACATTATAATTTAGTAATTTATTTTACTTTGATTTTGAATAAATTTTGGTTTTGCAAATATATTATAAAAAATATCTATCTTATTTATAATAGTTTATTAAATTATTATTTGATCATTAATAAAATATCTATCAATATAATTGTTTATATTGAATTGATATGATATATAATTATAAATATTATCAAAAGTAAATATAGTATTCACATTTAAAATAATTTAAAAATTGTTATATTTTCAAATGTTATAACCTTCAAAAATGATAAAAAATAACAAAAAATAAATTTTTTGTTATATCATTGGTAAAATAGAACTTATAAATCATTAAATACCTAAACACATAAATCTCTAAACTCCTAAACCCCGAAGACCCTAAATACTTAAACCTTTAAACTCTTAAACCATAAATATAATTTAAATAATTTATTGAAATATTAATTACAAAATAAATTATGAGTGATACAAATATAATTTAAATAATTTATTTTTTATCAAAAAATATATAATATTATAAAATGAAGCAAAAACGGAAAAACAAAAATTATTAATTAGTAATAAATTTACTTTGATTTTTAATCATTTTAGTTTTTGTAATTAAATTTTAATTTATATCTATCATATTAATACTAGTTTTTTAATTTATTTTTTGATAACTTATATTATATCTATCAATAAAATTGTTTATATTTAGTTTATATTATATATTGTTATAATAATAATTATTACTAAATATCATATTCACATTTTTAAAAAAATTTAAAATTATTATATTTTCAAAGGTTATAATCTATGAAAATTTTAAAAAATATAAAAAATAATTTGTTTGTTATTTCATTGTTTAAATAAAACATATAAACCACTAATTGAGTAAATACTTAAATGAATAACTTTTAATCTCGAAAAACCTAAATAGATAATTTTTATAATCAGATATATCCTAAATAATAAACAATAAATCCATTTTTATTTTTTTCATTATAATTTTAAATATTCATTTTAATTATTTATTTGTTTATTTTTATATAAATATTAATCACAAAATAAATTATGATTTAGACGATTATTATTTATATAAATTATTTTTCATCAAAAAAAATATAGATAAAATTATTAAAAGAAAAAAAATTAAAAACAAAAATTATTATATAATAATATAATTTCTTTTGCTTCTAAATCATTATTGGTTTTGTAAATATATTTTAATTGATATCTATCTTATTAGTAATAGATTATTAATTTATTTTTTGATCATTATTAGAATATTTATCAATAAAATTATTTATATTGAATTTATATGATATATAAATATAATGATTATTATAACTAAATATTGAATTCACTTTTGAAAAAAAATTTAAATTATAACCTTTGAAAATGTGAAAAAAAAATATATTTTTTGTTTTATTTCATTGTTTAAATAAAACCTATAAACCACTAAATGCCTAAACACTTAAATCAAAAACTCTTTAATCTCTAAAACTCTAAATAATAAATAATAATCCTATTAAAACTGTAACCCTAAATAATAAATAATAAATAATAAATCTCAATATTATTTTTTTCATTATAATTTTAAATATTCATTTTAATTATTTATTTGTTTATTTTTATATAAATATTAATTACAAAATAAATTATGAGTTAGACAAATATAATTTATATAAATTATTTTTCATTAAAATGAAAAATAATTTATTTTAAAAGAAAAAAAAATTTCAAAACAATAAATTATTATATAGTAATATATTTTGCTTTCATCTGAATCATTTTAATATAGTAATATATTTTTCATCTAAATATTATTATTTAGTAATATATTTTGATTTATTTTGAATCATTTTGTGTTATGTAAATATATTTTAATTAATATTTATATTATTAATAATAGTTTATTAATTTAATTTTTGATCATTATTATAATATCTATCAATAAAATTATTTATATTGAATTTATATGATATATAATTAGTAAGATTAATATAATTATACATTGTATTCAATTTCAAAAAATTTTAAAAATTATTTTATTTTGAAAGATTATGACATTTGAAAATCAGACAAAATCAAAAAAAGAATTTAAATTTTTTATTATATAAATAAAACCTATAAAACACTAAATGCCTAAAAACATAAATTGATAAACTCCTAAACGAAAAAACATTTAAATAATCAAACCATTAAACCGGTATACCACATATAATAAATAATAAATCTCATTTTTATTTGTATTCATTATAATTTTAAATATTATTTTAAATTATTTATTAATTTATTTTTTATAGAAATTTTAATTACAAAATAAATAATGAGCGAGACAATTATAATTTTAATAATTTATTTTTAATCAAAAAAAATATAACCATATAAAAAGAAGTAAAAATTTAAAAACAAAAAATTATTATTTAGTAATATATTTTACTTTGATTTTGAATCATTATATATAGGTTTTGCAATTAATTTTAATTACTATCAATCTTATTAAGAATAGTTTATTAATTTATTATTTGATCGATTTTATAATATCTAACAATAAAATTAATTATATTGAATTTAAATGTCTTATAATTATGAAGATTATTATAACTAAATATTATATTTACATTTGAAAAAAATTTAAAAATTATTATATTGTATAAGGTTATAACCTTGAAAAATGATAAAAAATCACAAAATTAATTTTTTTATTATTTTATTATTTAAATAAAACTGTATAAACCACTAAATGCCTAAACATTTAAATCTCTAGACTCCTAAACACCAAAACCCCCAAAATATTTAAACCATTAAACCTAGGTATTCCTTAAATAATAATTTATTAATATATATATTGAATACTAATAAATATATAATTTATAAATTATATTGAATACTAAATTTATAATTTATTAATAATTTATTAATATATAATTTATTAATTATATTGAATACTAATAAATATTCATTATAATTTATTTTTAGTTATTTAAAATTATAATTTATTAATTTAGTTATTTTGTATATATATTTTATTATTAGTTTATTTTGTAGTTTAGCATATATATAAATAATATATATATGCTAATAAACTACAAAATTTTGAGACAAATATTATTAGTTTATTTATATGCTTATAAATTATTAAATTGATAAATGGATACTAATAAACTACAAAATTTAAATAATATATATATGCTTATTTATTAGAACAAATAACAAAATCTTTTTTTTGTTATTTTATTTTTTTAAAAAAACCTATAAACTACAAAATACTAAACACTTAAATTACTAAATTCTTAAATTTCAAAACTCCTAAATATATAATCTTTTAAACCTATATATTTTATCTTATTAATAATAGTTTTATTTCATATCTATCTTATTAAGATATTTTACTTTGATTTTTAATCATTTTTGGTTTTGCAAATAAATTTTATTTAATATCTATCTTATTAATAATAGTTTATTAATTTATTTTATTATCGTCATCATAATATCTATTAAAAAAATTATTTATATTCAATTTACATAATATATTATTATTTAGATTATTATAACAAAATAATATTTTCACATTTTAAAAAAATTTAAAAATTATTAAGTTTTCAAAGGCTACCTTTGAAAATATAAAAAAAATAAAAAAAATTCTTAATGACTAAACTCATAAACTCCGAAGCCCATTTATACATAAGGCTTTAAATTAGTATACTCTAAATAATAAATCATAAATCTCATTTTTTTTAGTATTCAATATAATTTTAAATAATTATTTTAATTATTTATCAGTTTTTTTAAAGAAATTTTATTACAAAATAAATTATTAGTGAGACACATATAATATAAATAATTTATTTTTCATCAAAAAAATATAAGATTATAAAAAGAGGCAAAATATTTAAAACATAATATTATTATTTAGTAAATTATTTTAATTTAATTTTGAATAATTTTTAATTTTGTAATTATATTTTAATTTATATCATTCTAATTAATAATAGTTTATTAATTTATTTATTGATCATTATTATAATATCTATTAATAAAATTATTTATATTGATTATACATTATATATAATTATCAAGCATATTATTACTAAATATTATATTCACATTTAAAAAAAATTAAAAATTATTATATTTTCAAAGGATATAACCTTCAAAAATTAGATAAAATCACTTAAGGCATAAACATTTAAATGACTAAACCCCAAAACACCTAAATAATTAAACCATTAAACCTGTATATCCTGAATAATAAATAATAAATCTCAATTTTATTTGTATTCATTATAATTTTAAATATTTATTTTAATTATTTATTAGTTTATTTTTATAAAATTATAAATTACAAAATAAATTATGATGAAGACAAATATAATTTAAATAATTTATTTTTAATAACAAAAATATAAACTTATAAAAAATAAAAATAATAAAAAAAATATTATTTAGTAATATATACTTTGATTTTGAATAAATTTAGATTTTGCAAATATATTTTAAATAATATCTATCTTATTAATAATAGTTTATTAATTTATTTATTGATCATTTTATAATATCTAGCAATGTGATTATTTATATTAAATTTAAATGACTTATATATATTAAGATTATTATAACGAAATATTATCTTTACATTTGAAAAAAAATTAGAAATTTGTATATTTTTAAAGGTTATAACCTTTAAAAATTAGAAAAAAAATAAAAATAAATTTTTTGTTATATAATTGTTTAAATAAAACTTATAGACCACTAAATGCCTAAACACTTAAATCTATAAACTCCTAAACACAAAAGCCCCTAAATACTTAAAACTATATACTCGTAAACCTTAATTATAATTTAAATAATTTATTTTTCATCAAAAAAAATATAAGCTTATAAAAAGAAGCAAAAACTAAAAAACAAAAATTATTATTTGTTATTAAATTTTACTATGATTTTGAATAATTTGAGGTTTTGCATATATATTTTAAGTTATATCTATCATATTAATTATAACATATTAATTTATTTCTAGATAATTGATATCAAATTTATCAATAAAATTGTTTATATTTAGTTTATATTATATATAATTATAATGATTTTTATTAATAAAAAGTGTATTCATATTTTTAAAAAAATTTAAAATTATTATATTTTCAAATGTAATAACCTTTGAAAATGTGAGAAAATATCAAAAATAATTTTTTTGTTATCTCATTATTTAAATGAATCCTATAAACTACTAAATGCCTAAACACTTAAGTCAATAACTCCAATATCTCGAAAACTATAAATAGATAATCCTTTTAATCTGGTATACCCTAAATAATAAATAATAAATCTCAATATTATTTTTTTTATTATAATTTAAAATATTCATTTTAATTATTTATTCGTTTATTTTTATTAAATATCAATTACAATATAAATTATGAGTTAGAAAAATATAATTTATATAAATTATTTTTCATTAAAAAATATGGATAAACTTATAAAAAGAAGAAAAAATTTCAATACAAATATTTATTACGTAGTAATATATTTTGCTTTCTTTCTGAATCATTTTAGGTTTTGTAATTATATTTTAAATGATATCTATCTTATTAATATTAGATTATTAATTTATTTTTTGATCATTATTAGAATTTTTATTAATAAAATTATTTATATTGAATTTATATGAAATATAAATATAATCATTATTATAACTAAATATTTAATTCACTTTTGAAAAAAATTTAAAAATTTTTATATTTTCAAAGTTCATAACATTTGAAAATATCAAAAAATAATAAAAATAAATTTTTTGTTTATTAATTTTTTAAATAAAAACTATAACCACTAAATGCATACGTAGTTAAATCAGTAAACTTCTAAATCTTGTAATGCCTAAATACATAAACCATTAAACTGCTATATACTTTTTAATAATTAATAAATCTAATTTTTATTTCTATTTATTATAATTTTAAATATTTATTTTAATTATTTATTAGTTTATTTCTATAGAAATATTTATTACAAAATAAATTATGAGTGCGAGAAATATAATTAAAATAATTTATTTTTAATCAGTAAATGTATTTACGCTTATGAAAGAAGTAAAAATTTAAAAATAAAAAATTATTTTCCATTATTATATTTTACTTTAATTTTGAATCAATTTGGGTTTTGTAAATATTTTTTATTTAATATCAATCTTTTTATTAATAGTTTATTAATTTAAATTTTGATCATTATTATATTATCTATAAATAAAATTGTTTATATTGAATTTATATGATATATAATTATTTATATTAATATAACTAAATATTATATTCACATTTCAAAAATGTTAAATATTATTTTATTTTCAAAGGTTATGACCTATGAAAATTAAAAAAAATTACAAATTTTCTTTGTAATTTTATTGTTTAAATAAAACCTATAAACCACTAAATGCCTGAAAACATAAATCGCTAAACTCTTAAATGACAAAATCTCTAAATACTTAAACAATTAAACTGGTATACATTAATAATAAATCATAAATATAATTTTAATTTTTATTCAGTTTAATTTTAAATTTTTATTTTAATTATTTATCAGTTTATTTGTATATAAATATTAATTACAAAATAAATTATTAGTTAGATATATCTAATTTAAATTAAACCGGTATAGCCTAAATAATAAATAATAA
>JAREIK010001946.1:0-42500 GCA_029783825.1 Sapria himalayana
GGAAACATCAGAATGCTTTGAATTAGGATTTTTTCTTTTCTCTCAGATAATGTGTCCTACAAAGATTCATAATTTGGTTAATCAAAAAAGCAAAGAACAAAACCAGAATAAAAAAAATTGATACTTGCAACAAAATATCATAATTATTTACTACACATAGACAAAAATAAATAACAATTCATAAATAATTCTCATGCTCAATCATCATCATTATTTGTAGGAAATGCTAGCCTTTCCTGCGAGGATTCACAGCTGGATCTCGAAATGCTATATGATATACCAATGCCGCTAACTGTGACTCCATATAGGACATCTGCTATTGCATTGCTTTTTTAATATCTTTAATTTCTTGCATTTCTTCCATCAAATTAGTTATATGCTCATCCTTCTTTTTCAGTTCAGTCTCTATATCTACAATACATTCATTTGTTTCCTGTGCTTGTTGTTTGATCACCTCATCCACCATTGCTAAGACAGATGAATGAGAATCATGATTGCTACAACAAAATGCCACTCCATTAGAGCTGATTCCGTACACTCGCTACTTCTTTCGACCTCCTATTGTCTCCAAATAAATTGGATTATAGTCAATTGGTTGAAGATTTATAGAACCCTCAACTTGCTGATGAGCAAACACGTTCCTCCATTAGATCCTGAGATAAAATGGAGATGAAACTATTCTAGATTTACAAAAAATAAAATAAAAATTTTGCATTCAAAATAATTTTTATAATGTACCGTAGTTTTATAAAGTCTAATTAATATAATAATTTCTTACTGCAATCATCTGAGACTTGTTGTCAACATACTGACCATCCACTTTCTCCACATGCATCTTCCTGAAAATCTCATAGAAATTTGGATATCGACCCAATTCTCCAACCTAGAATATGTTTTTATTAATTCATAAAAAAACAAATGATAAAAAAATTTAACAAAATTATTAAAACCATGCAGAGATTATATATATTGTACTATTAAGATAACACAAAATATAGATATGTTTAAAATTTTAAATTTGTACCAAATCTCGAGCTTGCTCAATTCTCGACTTTGAACCTCCTGTGTGTCGACAGATTTTTGTACCTAGTCCGGCAACCTCATTTCGTCGATTTTTGCTAGCAATATCTGATTTTTTCTTCACATCTGGCTCCTCCCAATAATTAAGCCACATGGGCCAATCTTCCTCGGATATAAAATCAGGCCTTTCTTTAATTTTTTTAATTTATGAACAAAATCAAATACCATTGAGCTGTTTTGATCTCCCATAATGACTTTATCTTTCCATCAAATTTGGGTGGCCATGTGCACTGATTCTATAAAAAAATGACAAAAGAATTTATATTAACAACAAGATCATAATTATTTACTGCATTAATAATAACCAACATAAAAGTTAAGTAATTAGATAAAAAATTTTAAATTCTTTTGTTTTGTTATTTTTACCTGAAAATCATTAAAATATGACTCATTTGTCAATTGAAAAACTTTATTCCAGGAGAAAGCTTTGGCATCAGCCATTTTCTTGAAAGCCTTTGTAATTATAGTGAAAAATTGTGAGATGGAATAAAACTGTACAAATAAATAAATAACATAGAAAACAAACAAATCATAAAAATATAAAAAAAACCACAGATAGTAACATCAAATTTTTTTTTTCAAATCATTTTTATATTTTTCTTTTACCTCTCATCCACAATATCAATTTCTAACTTTGAATTGACATCAGAAGAAGGCACAACATTTGATGATGTCGCTGGTATTGTAAATGGGGGAACAATCAGTGTAAATTGTGGTGTAGAAAATTGAGATGGATCAAAAGTGTGAGCAGGAAGCACAATCGGTGGTGGGCTTACATCTGATAAAGGTGCTAGTAGATGTCTCAATGATGGCAATGGTGATAGAAATAGAGATGGTGGCTATGAGATAGTACTGATTCTGGAACATTATGTAACATACCAGTTTAATATGGTTCATTTCTATGTCCACGTCCAGCTCCACCATGACCATGTCCTTTAGGCGCCATCTATAGAACAAAATAAAACAAATAACAAAAAATAGAATTTTAATGAACAAGCAGCATTTTCGAATAAAACACACTGATATATTTCAAAAAAATATAAAATGTCTTTGACAGTTTAAATTTATGATAAAATTATAACAATTTAATTATCGGCATCACTGTCATCCTCCAATGGATATTCTGATATTTTGTATGATTTCAAAAGAAGTTCAAACTCATCTTCAGATAGAAATTGATCATCTTCAATTTCTATTGTGCCACCATTTGAGTCACATAAATTTTCTAGATCTTCATCTACATCAAAGGCTCAATATTATTTATGTCAACTTTTTGGAATGCTGGTGAAATTTCTATGTTTGCACTTCTTTGTTGCAATGGTGATACTTCAAATTTTGATCGTGCTTTGATCTTGCAAATCACCGACCAATCTTTCTTTTCACGAGATAAACTCAGATATGTATAATAATATACTTGAGCGGCTTGAACTGCCATAATAAATTACTCATTTCGATTATATCTATGTTTATGGTTAACATCCACTAGCTTATAATCCGATGAATCATTGTGCCCACATTTGGTGTAGGATCAAACCACTCACACTTAAATAATACAATCCTATTTTTTTGAGTCCAGGATACTCTAACTCAATAACTTCTTTAAGTTGACCATAATAATCAATCTCATCTGCACTATATCCTATGCCTTTAATGCATACACCACTATTCATTGTTATTTTAGAATAACCGTGTCTGATTATGTGAAATTTATATCGATTAACAAAATACCCAGGATAGGTTGTCACATATCAAAATGGGCCTTTACTTAGATTCTGAATAAAAATATTTGAATATCCATTTGAAGGATCAATTACCTGTGACATTAATTAAAAAAATTGATATTAACAAATAAAAGATAAAAATAAATTAAATAAATTTTTAAAACTTAATAATTCTCACATAATTTTTGAACTAATTTTCAAATTCATTTTCTATCATATAATCGACATCATTGCTGGAAATTGATGGTTGCCTATATTTTAACTACTCAATATAAATACTGCACAAATATAAAAAGAGAAAAAAATGTATATCAATTTTTCATAATTCCTATTAAAGATAAAATTAAACTATGATTTAACCTGCAACCATTTTGTGTATACATACTCAATGTATAGTACAACATCCTCACAATTAAGTAAAACGTAGCTCCTGGTTGCTTTGTACTCTTAATCTATCATACATCTTTTCATTACTCTTCCAAATGCTCTTCTAGGGTACTTGAAGATAGATAGTTTGTCCACATAATCATCTTCTACCATCACATGACCTTCATAATTCCAAGGCACATTTCAATTCTTTGTATTGACATGATCATCAAAATAATAAGAACAAAATGATGCTTCTTCTACTAAATATGCATTGCAAATTGAACCTTCAACTTTTGCCTTGTTTCTAACATTCAATTTCAACTTACGAAGATACCTACAACAACAATGTTAGGTTTCAATTTGATTAAATTACAATATTACTTAAAGTACGAAATAATAAAACACAGAAAATTATATGTATTTACATCTTGAAAGGATACATCCACCTGAATTGCACTGGCCCAACATTCCTTGCTTCATATGCCAAAGAGACTAGCAAATGCTCCATTGAGTCAAAAAAAACTCGATGGGAATATCCGTTCTAGCTTACAAATAATAAGTAGAATGTCATTCTCCAGCCTCACCATGTCATCTATTTTGATTGTGGTTGCAGTTAGATGTTTGAAAAACAAACTTAGTCCTATAAGGACCTTCCAAACACTTTGTCGAAGTAATTCATGGAATGCAATTGGTATTAATCTACATAAATACATGACTGTCATGACTTTTATTTCAAATAACTTAAGATTCTTTATATCCATGCATCTACCCATATTTGATAGATATCCATTAGGGAATTTCAAATTTTTAACCCATTCACACAATATCTGTCTTGCCTTATTATCAAGTGTATAGAAAAGTTTAGAGAATTTTCTTGTTTGCTCATTCAATTTCAATTCAGGCCGTCGACATTAATAATTCAGCTCTTGTCTTGATTTTAAAGTATTTTTTGTTTTTCCATCTACATTAAGGACAGTATTGAAAATATTGTCAAAAACATCTTTTTCAATATGCATTACATCTAAGTTATGATGAATTAAATTGGACTTCCAATAAGGCTAGTCCCAAAATATACTATGTTTTCTCCAGCCAAATAATTTGCCTATTGGTCCATTATCTAGTAGCATCCTTTTAAGTTATCTTCTTCAAACCCAAACTATGAATTTCTATAATAATATCATCTCCTGAACGAATAGCTGGTGCAATTATCATCATAGTTTTATTTCTTCGAAATGCAGTTCTATTTCTTCGAAATGGATGATTCGTAGGTAGAAACTTATATTAGTAATCAAACCATGACTATTTACCACTAAATTTGAGGGTAAATGCATCAGAATTTGTCATGCAATACGGTCATGCGAATCATCCTGCAATACTCCAGCATGACAACATTGAATATGCAGGAAAGTCATTTATCATCCACATAAGGGCTGTCCACATAATGAAATTTTGCTTCTTTGAGATATCATATGTATTAACGCCAACATCCCATAAATGATTTAACTCTGCAATAAAAGACTGTAAAAAAATATCCAGCATTTCTTTTGGATTTTTTGGCCCATGAACCAATATTGACAAAAATATATATTGCTTCTTCGTACACAACCACGGAGGCAAGTTATAAGGCGTCACTATCACTGGCCATATTGAATAATATTGTCCAGATTGCCCAAATGGCTGAAATCCATCAGTGCAGAGATCCAATCTCACATTTCGACTTTCTACTGCAAAATCTTGATGTATATAATTAAAATGCATCCAAGCAGTGAATCTGATGGATGACACATTACCCCTTCTTCAACCTCATGCTCGTAATTCCACCACATATCATTTGCTATAGCATTTGATGCATATAGTCTCTGTAATCGAGAGATTAATAAAAAATAATCCATCTTCTTAAAGACAACCTTCAATTTTTTTAGCATTTCTATAGCACGAGGTGCCTTCCTAAATCTAGGATGGCCACAAAACTTACAGCTAATTAAATCACTATCACCGCCCCATTATAACATGCATCCATTTAAATAACAATCAATTTTGTCCACTGGTTGATCGATTCCTCGTAGTAACTTCTTAGTGTTGTAAAAGTTAGTGATCAAATTATTATCCAGAACAATCTCCTTCATCAGTTCTGTCACCTGATCAAATAATTTCTCAGATATATAATTTTCTAACTTAATGCTCATTTATCAACCCATAAGTGACAATTGCGAATGTTTTTTACAACTAGGCCACAACTCTTTATCTGGAGCTTTAAGCATTTCATAAATATTTTGAGCTTCAGGATTAGGTAGTTCATCCATGTAATCTATATTGAAGTTAGAACCAGCAGCTTCCATGATCATTCTATGGTATGTGTTTGATGATTCTTCACCACAAGCAAACGATTCAATACCCTCATTTTGGTTAATATTCAAAGCCTTTGTACTTTCCCCATGATAAATCCAAACAAAATAATTTGGAAGAAAGCCATATTTTGCAAATGATATTTTATAGTGTTTGCATCACGAAAAGGGATATTCTGACACTTTTATGATTACATGGATACTTAATTTTTTTTCCATCCTTCAATCTCGATTGTCTACTTGCAAAATTGATGAAAGTTTCAAGTCCAATCAAAAAATCTTTTTTCAAAAATCCATTAATAACCCTTTTGTACATCCACTGATGATCTGAGCTCATTTTGCCCTATTTTATTTACATAATATAATGCTCAATTATTAATATAAATAAAACATTCTATCACTTCAAAATATACAAAGAATAAAATAAAATTACTTATAGATAATATATAAAATTTAAATATCGTGAATATAGAGGTAAGCCGTTTGCACAATCTACATTAATAGATAATGTAATTTTTAGCATGATAAAGATTAAAAGATATCATAGATATACTAGATAAAGGGTGCAAAGTACAATAATGCACAAGAAATGAAAGCAAAAAAAATACATTTAATGTTTGAAGGAGGAGAGGAGAGAGAGAGATATAAGGTGGGGAGAGAGATGGGTAGAGAAATCGAGAGATGGGGGGAGAGAGAGAGAGGGAGAGAAACGGAGGGAGAGAGAGTGGGAGAGAAAAGGTGAAAGGGAGAGGGGGAGAGAGGGAAAGAGAGAGAGGGAGAGAGAGAGAGGAAAGAGAGAGAGGGAGGGGGAGAGAGGGAGAGAGAGAACAAGCAAGAAAGAAGAGCCAGAAAAAAATAACATGAGAGAGTGTGTGACACATAAAGAAAAAGAGGAAGAGAAAGACATAAAGAATTATAGAGGGAGAGAGAGACACATAGAGAGTGTAGTGTTAGAATGTAGAATTATATAAAAGAAAATATAAGTTCTTCAGTACAACCCTATCAAATATTACATTTTTTGTTATACATAAGTTCATATTTAAGCCTAAGGCCCAAGGGCTGGGATTAGGTAAGAGTACGACCCTTATTTGTATTATACCATATATGAGCCTGATCAACGGAGACTCTCATGCTATGTGCTTACATATTATTGATATTATAAATTTAGCCATTTTATTTCAAGTTGGTGCAACAAAATAGTATTATCCCATATATAATTATATGTTAGGATACATATAGTAAATGTAGTTATAAATAGTTACATCTAGTTTAACATATAATTATATATAGATATATGCATACACGTAGTTATATGTATATAAATAAATGTATACAATGTTATAAACAATTATATAGATTTACATATATGGATACATATATGTTTAGATAATTAAAAATAAAGTTATATTTTTATATAGTTTTTATAGTTATACAAATATATATATATATATATTGTCATACACATTTAGTTAAACATTATGTTGTATGTTTTTAACATATAATTATAAATATAGTTACATGTGGTTATACATATAGTTACACATATAGTTAAACTTATATTTATATGTATGTATATTTATTTTTTCATATAATTTCATATATTTATATATATAGTTATATATAGGTATGGAAATGTTAAAATATCTTTTATACTAATATATAAAAATGCATATTAAATACATGTTATTAATTATATATTTATATATAGTTATGTATAAAGTTTTTATAGTTAAACATATAGTAAGATAGAATTATTTATAGTTATATGTTATTATACATATAGTATATATAGCTATTAATATTTTTATATATTTAAATATATAGTTATATATAAATATATTCATACAAATAGTTATACACAAATATATAAAGTTATCAATAAATATATAGATTTACATATATGTATACATAGTTATAAATATAGTTATATTTAATGATGTAGAGTATATATAATTATACAAATATTTATATATAGTTATAGAAATATTTATACATAGTTATACACATATAGTTAAATATTATATTGTATGTTATTATAAATGTAATTATAAATATAGTTTAATGTGGGTATACTTATAGTTACACAAATACTTATAATTCTAAACACTTAAAATAATCAAATCCTACTTGCATTATAATGATACAGATCTTTAAATCCAAGATTTCTAAAAAGATACTAGTTGGATGGTTGGTGGCATCATTAAATAGGTGTAAGCCTTGGGTTTTAACCTATCATTTTTCTTTGAAGAAGTATATTTTGGTAAACTCTATGGGAATCAAAAATTGATTTTTTATTTCTGAAACTATTATTTTAGATTTAAATTTTTTAAAAACTTATGTGAGATAAACAAAGCTGGTGCATTTTGGTGCAATAAAAGTGGATAAAAGTTATAATATTATATGAAAAAATGTTAAGGTGAACCGACATGAAAATAATTATATTTTTTTACAATTTTTAATTTTAATATAACATTTGGGGACCCAAATCCAAAATATTTATGATTTAGGTCTTCCAAATTCATATACTGATAATTAGCTTCATTTTTTCATACGGAATGCATATACTCAACTATGCATATGAGTGTATGTAGAAACTCATTATTTCGTAAACAAAAACATATGCATATGGAGTTCATAAATACTTGTATGCATAAACATATGCATTAACTCATTTTTGCATACTGAGTATGCTGAAAAAAGTTTATGCATAATGTTTTTTTTAATTATATTGGGATAATTATTAGTATCCGAAAATAGGTACTAAAATATAACCCAAATCATAGATATTTTTTTTGGATTCCATAACATATTTATTCATTATATAGTGTGTGTGTGTGTGTGTGTGTGTGTGTGTGTGTGTGTGTAGATTAAGGATGAAAATATTAAGTATTATTATTATTAATAGTGTTGTGGAAGAATTCCTTTTTTTTGCCAAGTTAGATAAAAGTTAGTGCTATTTTTGGATGCAACAAATTATAAAGAATAGTACTTTCATTGACAAGAAAATATATTTAATAAAATTTTAAAATTGAACTAATTTAAGAAAATACTTCTCAGAGCAATATTCCTACCTTTTAGTGGTATAATGCATAATATGCAAGCCTAATATTTTTTTCTATTTGAAGATTAGAATGATTAGGATTTCTTGTAATGTATGTAATTGCTACTTAAGAGCTATAAGGCTACTCTAATTTTTTCATCATCTTAAACTTTTTATCATTCTCTTACTACTTTTTCTTCATCTTTTTCTACTTCTTCTTGTACTACTACTACCACAAATGAGAATCTACTTTCAAATGAGAATGCTCATTTATAGATGAGATAATATTTTTCTATTCGTTATCTTTAACATGGTCTATAGTATATGCCATTATACTTTCTCATTAATCAAAGATAAAAATATAGATTATAGTTCAATTGAGAAAGCTTACTAATAGATGAGTATCTAATTGCAAATAGAGTATAAAGGGTAGATTAATTACCAATTGTGCAAGATTAATAATAGATGAGTATTAACTTGCAACATATAGGAATCCATTTGTTAGAGCATATGTTTGAGTGGTTGATTTTCCATTGTTGACAACTTCCTTGATTTGATAGAGCATAGTAATATATGTATCTCGCACATCAACCATGATACAACATCAACATACATTTTTTTACAAGGTAAATTGTCTTGAGGTTGGTAATATATGTTCTAAAAATCATCTCTATTGGAGAAACTAAGGTCTTGAAAGACTAATTATGGTCTTTAATGATAATATTTTCTCTATGACAAGTATAATCAATCAAAAAGTTTGGTTACCTAACAACAAAATATCAATAGAGCAAGCAAAGGCATGAATATTCAATTGATATGCCTTCCAATCTCAAAAGATTATCAAAAGATAACCATCAATGTGTTTCAAACCAATTTGAAAAATATTATAGCTCAAATAGCAAACCAGTTAATTAAATATGATAATTTTGAATTAAATCACAAAATTATTTTTCATTTTCCCAAACTATACTTAATAGAGTTGATTTAATAAATAGAAAATATATATATATATATATTCACATTATTTTTATTACACACAAGCGCGCACATACACACTACCAAAATTATTAATAGATTAACCAAAATGGCTTTTTTGGATTTTTCAAAAATGATGTTAAATGCATAGCACATAGTAATTTTTATAATGCAAAAATTATTAAACAAATATACACACAACCATAAAATAAACGAACACAACAAAAAACTTACATTATCAAAATATACACTACTAAAAAACTTACCATAAATATCACAAACTATGATCATACACACACTTTCATTTTATCATTCATATAATAGCAAAATACAGATTAAACCTATTTGTTTTTGAATAATTATTCTAAAAAATTTATTTTTTAGAATAATTATTAGAATCATCTTTTTGTGCTCTTCATGCAATAAAGATAATAAATCAAGAACATATGTATTTTTTTTCGTGCTCCTCACTCAAGAACACCCGTGAACAAAAACATTAGCAATGGGTCATGAATAATTGAAGTTTTAAATAGAAATATTTATAACCATAAAAAAAAGATTCCAGCAAACTATAGCATCAAAATCACCCAAACCATGATAAAGAAGTTCACCCACTTAATACCAACATGCCCAAACAATGCATAACAATTTTTTCATTTCACACATATGGTAATAAAAAAATTATAGATATAATTATGTTTATATAGTTTATGTATACTTTTTTATAGTTATATATATATAGTTATCTTAAAACACACTTATTTTAAGAAACCTTATATTTATTTATACTATTTTTGTATACAGTATGTAGTTATTTATATTGAAAAATTTTTTAATTCGGCATACCTACTATGCACCATCAAAATCTACACAATGACAACGCATTATATCACAAACACATGAAGTATGTATATGATTAAGTATATATACACGATCCAATAACACCATAGTGAGTAAAAGAGAAGAATTTCAGAAACATTAAAACTTAAGTTTAATCAAGTTAATCTATGAAGAATAAATGTATAAAACGTACCTCAAATCAAATAAAAATTAAAACTTAAACCTTTAAATCGAATATATGTTGAAGCATCAGTGTCGAGGGATGGATGTCCTTCTGCGGAGGTTCGTGTCACTTAAGCTTCGGTGTTGAAGAAGATAATCGATGTCGAAGAAGATAATCAATTTTTGTATATTTTTAATTATTATAACATTAAATAAATAAATAATATATATATATATATATATAATCAAAAAGACTAATTAATTGTATTCGCTATAAAAAATTTTTCGAACAAAATTAATGTGCATGTTGCAAGGCACAAATGAAAAATAAACACCTTAAATTTTTTTATTATAATATTAATATAAACAATAAATATATAAACAATAAAAAAAATATGATTAGCCTTATAAAAAAATCAAATAGGTACAAAATTAATAAACTCCATTTAATAAGACATAAATGAAAAGATGATTTGCCTCTAGTCACTCGCCTAAGAATTATTAAATACTATTAATGTTAAAAAATATATAAAATACTATTAATGTTAAAAAATATAAAAATTTATATCTTGTATATTAAAAAATATTTAAGCCATATTTATCATTTTAATAAAAAATTAATGTTAAAAGCTAATAGTCAAAATATTACTTATTTGTTTAATTCATATAAATTTTTTTAAAAGCAAACATCTATGTATTTATTTATAAATATTTTTATTTTCTTTTAACTTTATTAAAAAAATTATATTTATATTATATTTCAAGATTTTCAAATATTGTATTATTTATTTATTTAAAAGTTTTTTATAAAAATACTATTTTTTTACTTATAATAATATTAATTTTTACTAGTTTATTTGTCAATTCAGATAATTTATAAAATATTTCCTATTTTATTATATAATGAATTAATTTATATTTATATTAATAGAAATTTTAATATATGTTAATTTAATTTTAAAAATAAAGAAAAAAATTATTATACTTATTGAATTTAATATTTAATGGTACTTTAATACAAATTTTTATGTTTAAAATTTTAGAAATTTTTTTTGTATAATTTAATAAAAAATTAATACATCATAAAAATAGTTAATTTAGTCCTTATTAATATAAATAATTGTTTTTTGTATTTGAATATTTTTTTAAATTATTTATTTATAATATAATTTTTTTATGATTTTACGAGGAGAATGTATGCTTCAAGCTAATCCGTTGCTATTTTTTAAAAAAAAAACATTAATCCATTGTTATTCCCAAGCTAATCCATTGCAATTTAGCTAGGGATTGATCTCTCGCTAAAATGAATTTTTCTTGTAGTGATTCTATCTATTTGTCTATCTACATATTTATGTATCTCTCTATCTATCTATCTATTTATATATTAGTATGTCTATCTATTTATTAGCTTTCTATCAATCTATCTTTCAAACTATCTATATATCTATCTATCTATCTATATATCAGTCTATCTGTCTATCTAATAGTAAATTTATCTCAATATCTATATATCTAATTATCTATCTATCGATCTATTTGTTTATATGACTATCTATTTGAATGTCTATAAGTCAATCTGTCTATCTATCTGTCTGTCTATTAGTTTGTCAATCTATCTACATATGTATCTGTTAGTCTATTTGTCTAACAATCTATCAGTCTATCTATCTGTCTACCTATCTATCTTTCTATATATCGCTTTGCATATCTGACTATCTATTTGTATGTATATATGTCTATCTATCTATCTATCTATCTATCTATATGTCTATCTATATATATAAATGTCTGTCTATTTGTTTATCTATCTGTTTGTCTATCTATCTGTAAATCTATTTCTTTACATATATGTGTATCTATCTATATATCTATCTATCTATATGTCTGTCTATCTATATGTTTGTGTATATCCATCTATATGTCTATCTATCTGTTTATCAATCTATCAATCTATCAATCAATCTATCAATCTATCAATCTATTGATTTATCTATCTATCTATCTATCTATTTGTATAACTATTTGTCTATCGATTTATTTATCTTTCTGTCTATCTATCTATCTATATAAATATTTGTATATATATCTTTTGTCTATCTACCCATCAATCTGTCTGTCTATCTTACTATCCATTTGTCTTTCTTTAGATTTGTCTATCTATCTATATGTATATATGTTCTTTAATTGTCTATATATCTTTCTTTCTATTAGTTGTCTATCTATTTGACTTTTTATTTGTATATCTATCTATCTATATGTCTATCTATATGTTTGTTTATCTATTGGTTTATTCATCTATTTATCTTTCTTTTTATATGTCTGTCTATTTGTCTATCTATATGTCTATCATTATCTTGTCTATCTATCTGTCTATTTATCAATCTATCAATCTATCTTTCTGTTTATATATCTAATTATCTATCTATCTATTAGTCAATTTTTCTATCTATCTTTCTCTCTATCTATTTATCTATCAGTTTATTTTTCTATATATCTTTCTATCTATCTTTATGTCTATCTATCTATCTATTTAATATCTACCTACCTATCTATGTATCTTTCTATATAAATGACTATTTATATGTATATATTTCTATATATAAATATGACTAACAATCTATCTACCAATTTGTCTATCAATATGTGTATCAATTTGGCTATTAAATTGGCTATAGATATATCTCTGAATCTATCTTTCAATCTAATTATCAATCTGACTATCTATTTTCCTATCTAATTTTTAATCTATTTATATATTTGCCTATCGATTTGGCAATTTATGTTTCTATATATATATATATATTTATTATCTTGCTATCTATCTATCTTTCTTTCTTTCTAATAATCTTTTTATTTATCTGTCTATCTATCTATCTGTCTGTCTATCTTTCAGTCTATCTATTAGTATATTTATCTATCTAACTATCTATTTATCTTTCTATAATTTATATGTCTATCTATATGACTATATATCTGTCAATCAATTATATTATCTATCTTTTATTTTTCAATCTATCTCTCAATCAATTAATCTATCTATCTATCTGACTAATGATCTGTCTATTTATCTCTCTATATTATATGTTTATCTACCTTTTTATCAATTTGACTATCTATCTATCTATCTATTGGTCTTTTAATCAGTCTTACATTCTATTTGTCAATCTATCTATCAATATGTTTATCAAGCTGTCTATCAATCTATCTATCAATCTATCTATAAATCTGTCTATAATTATATCTATTAATCTATCTATCTATATGTCTATGTTTATGGGTATATATATATATATATATATCTTTCTATCTATCTACCTATCTATATAATCTATCTATCTCCATGTCTATCTAAAGTTTTGTCTATCTGTCTATTTTTCTATCTAATTATCTATCTATCTATCTATCAATCTATCTATCTATCTATATACCTATTTATTTATCTATCTGTCTATATTTTAATATTACTATCTGTCTATTTGTCTATGTGACTATCTATTTGTCAATCAATCAATCAATTATTTATCTATTTGTCTATATTTCCATATTACTATCTATCTATTTATCTATTGATCTATCTATCTATCTATCTATATGTTTATCTATGTGCAATCTATCTAACTATCTATCTATTAATCTATCTTTCAATATATCTTTCTATATATCTGTCTATCTATATGTTTATCTATCTATCTAACTATATATCTTTCTATCTTTCTATCTTTCTATTTTTCTATCTTTCTATCTTTTTATCTTTTTATCTTTCTATCTTTTTGACTATCTATTTGTCTATCTATTTATCTATCTATATATTTAATTTCAATCTATCTGTCGATCTATCTATTCAACATAATGTCTATCTATCTTTCTATCTAAATTTATAAATATATCATTCTATCTATCTTTCAATATATTTACTAATCTGTCTATTAATCTGTGAATCAATTAGGCTATCAAACTATATATCAATTTGTCTATCAATCTAACTTTTAAAAAACTTATCAAAATGACTATCATTTGTCTATTTATCTATTAATCTTTCTATATATTTATCTATATATTTGTATATTAATCTGTCTGTCTATCTATCTATCTATCTATCTTTTGTATCTATTTGTCTAGCTATCTATGAATCTATTGATTGATCTATCTATCTATCTATCTTTCTTTCTTTCTATCTATATGTCTATCTATCTTTCTATCTAACTTTCTATCTGTATATCTATTTATCTATTAGTATATCTTTCTGTCTATTTATATGTCTATATATCCAAATATTTTTTTATCTATCTAAATCTCTATCTATCTGTCAATCTATATCTATCAATCTATTTGTTAATTCATCTATCTAATAATCTATCTATATATGTCTATCTATCTGTCTATCGATATTTTATCAATTTATCTATGTATCTATCTATCTATCTATCTGTCATTTAATCTATCTTTCAATCTATCTATCATTTTTACTCTCAATTTGTCTATCAATCTTTCTGTAAATCTATATATCAATCAATCTTTTAATCTATCTATTATAATGGCTATTAATCTGTTTATCATTCTATAAATCTTTCAATCTATATATCTATCTATCTATCAAAATATATACATATGTATATATCTATCTATCTATTTATCTGTCTATCTCTCTATCTAAATCTACTTATCTATATATATATCTTTCTATCCATCAATCAATCAATCTATCTTTCAATATAATCTCTATCTATATGTATATATATCTATCAATCTATCAATCTATCTATTTGTCTATATATCTATCAATATATCTTTTTATCTATCTATCTTTATGTCTAACTATCTATTATATCCATATCTATCTATTTATTTATCTATCTATCTATATATCTATCAATTTTTTTACCTATCTTTATCTATCAATCTATCTATTTATCTTTTTATATATCCAAATGTCAATCAATCAATCTATATATATATATATATATATCTATCTATCTATCTATGTGTCTATCTATCTGTCTAACTATATGTCTATCTATTTGTCTATTTATATATCTATCTATCTATTTGTCTATATATTTGTTTATCTAACTATCTATCTATATATCTGTCTATCTATCTTTCTGTATGTCTGTCTATCTATCTATCTATCTGTCTATCTATCTTTCTATCTATATATCAATCAATCAATATGTCTATCTATCTATCTATCTATCTAATCTTTTTATGTATCTATCTATCTTTCTAAGTGTTTGTCTGTCTATATAGCTATCTATCATTATGTCTATCAAATAGTCTATCAATCTCTCTATCAATTTGTCGATCAATCTGTTAATAAATTTGTATATCAATTTATATATAAATCTATCTATCAATCTATATATCTATTTGTCTATATATCTATTTATATATCTGTATGTCTATTTATCTATCTGTCTATCTATATATCTATATTTATATCTATTTGTCTATCTATCTGCCTAATAATCAATCAATCTATTTGTCTATATATATGTCTATTTATCTTTCTTCTATATACCTTTCTAAATGTCTATCTATCTATCTATCTATCTTTATATCTATCTATCTATCTTTATATCTATCTATCTATCTATCTTTATATCTATCTATTTATCTATCAATCAATCTATTTATCTATCAATTAATCTATCTATCTGTATATATAATATATCTATCTATTTATTTGTTTATCTATCTATCTCTCTTTATATCCATATATTTATCTATTTATCAATCAATCTATCTATCTATCTATATTTATATCTATCTATCCATCTATCTTTATAGCTCTCTACCTACCTGTCTGTCTATCTATCTATCTATTTGTCTTTCTAATTAATTATTTATATATCTCTTTATCTGTCTTTCTATATATCTATGTGCCTCTCTATCAATCTATCAGTCTATTTGTCTATCTATCAATCTGACTATTAATCAATCAATCTGGCTATATGTATATATATGTATCTATCTATAAGTTTATCTATATATTTGTCTATTTGTTTATCCTTCTATCTTTCTATTTTATGTTAAAATGTTTTATGTCAATCTATATATCTGTGTAACTATCTAACTATTATATTTATCAATTAATTTATATATCTTCTTTCTATTTTTCTATCTCTCAATTTATCTGTCTTTCTATTTTCGGCCTATTTGTCAATCTTTCATATATATATATATATATATATATATATATATATATATATATATATATATATATATCTATCTATCACTCATTCAATCTGTTTACCTTTATATTTGTCAGTTTATCCAAATGTCTATCTAACAAATAGGAAATCAAGTTATTATCAACAATTGGTGTATTAGAGGTTTAGGTTGTGCATTATGATGCACCATTGGGCGAAGTTACTATTGAGGATAATAATGAATTTAATAAATAGTAAAACTTTTGCAGACAATATCAGCATGTTAAAAGAGGTGTTCTCAATTCTCATACATAATATTTTGCAAGAATTGTCTAGAAGAATTTATATTTTGTAGACAATAATGACTGCATTTGAAGGAAAAGTGAAAAAAAAAAAATCTATAGAATGAAATTTGGATTCTTAAAAATATAGATGGAGGATTATATATACTAGAAAAATCTATATCAACCCCTTCTCATAAAGATGATAGAGTCTAAGAAGAAAGATGAGCACATACTAGCACTTGAATTCATTTGAAATATGATATCTTACAAACTTACTTTCAATATAAAAAATGAGAAGAGCATAGTAAGGCTTATGATGGTTCTTGCTAGTATATACGAAAAACTTATTGATGCTAAAAAAGTGCATATGATGAGGTGTTTTTTCAATCTGAAGTTGATAGAAAGCACATCAGTGACCCAATAACTCAATAAAGTCAACACAATCACAACCCAATTAAGTTTGTTTGGTATTGAAGTCAATGATGAAGTATGTGCATTGATACTTTTGTGTTCTCTATCAAAAATTATCATATTACAATTATAGTTGCTCATAGTTCATCAAGAACTAATAAATTGAAATTTGATGATGTTCAAGATCTAATTATCAGCAAGGAGATTCACCAGAGATAGACAAGTGAAACATCAACCTTTTTAGAATTATATAAAAAGTTATTGAATGATATTCAACCAAGAGAAAATGTTAAAGCAAATCAAAAACAAGAGGTCAAAATCTAAGAATCATTGTAATTATAATAGCTCAAAGACCATTAAGTATTGAAATTATAGAGAGACAAGACAGTACAAAAATCAATGCAAGTGTTAGTTATTTTATAGCATGGTAAAATGTATCACAAGTATATGAGTTTAACAAGTAATAAAGTGAACTCTATGAATCTGGATTATCATTTCATAGATTTTGATTATTTTGATTAATTATGAAAGTTTCTTCATTATCTAAGCTTACAATAAGTAAATAGTTTCTAGTGTTTACTCAAGTAAACAATTCTATGGTTAGCTTACAATAAGTAAGCAGTGTCAAGTCCATGGGTATACAATTTATGAGTTAATGGCTATAGAGGTGATAAAATATGTGAGAGTACTCATCCATATAGGTGGAACTTCTCAAACCCATCAAAAAGTCATCGGCATCAATTCATGTAGGAAATAATGTATGTCAGATGAGCTGGATATCTTATATATTTTAATCCAGTATGAATCATATTGATAGTCAATGCTAGGGTATTTATAAGGGAGCCTATGCGGCATTTAATTAAACATAGTAATTAAAATATAGTCAAATATATACGTGTATACAAATGTCTTGTAAATTAGTATTAGTAACATAAAGCCTATTACATTTTTATTTGAACTAATTGAAAACCGATCAATAAATATTTACAGATATTAATTTGACATTAACAGATATTAATGTGACTATACTTTAAATTTACAAATATTAAATACAATCTTACATTTTTATAAGAGTGCGTGATTTTCCCTATACATAGTCATGTATAAAATATAGTTTACAGATATTAATTTAATTATACTTATTGGGTAGGCAAGGCATTATGGAATAATAAATATTTTCATAATGCAAATTTATTAGACGTGTATTTTATAATGATGACTTACAAATTTCAAATATACATAATTAAAATCATATCATAAAGTCAATATATCTTTATTTGTGTAGAATATGTATATAATGTTATATATATAATACTAATAATATCTGAAATACATGACATGTATATTGAATGTATCATATATAAAATTATGATATATATATATATTCATATTTATATATAGTTATGTTTATGTAAACTATTTTTATATTTATAAATATAATAAAATACACTTATATATTTATGTGTTATATGCACACTGCCCAACACAAAACACCCATTTTGTGTTATATACGATTAAGTTTATATAAGAAATCGAATTATAATTAAATTAACAGAATATGTATTTAAAAAAAGTATAATTAAATTAACAGAATATGTATTAAAAAAGTATAATTAAATTATGTTTATATTAGCATACCTACTACCCAACACAACAAAAATGCATTAGGTATGTATCACAATATGTATTATTAAATTAATGTATATGATTAAAGAAGAAGAATTTCAGAAAAAAATAATAGAATCAATACGCATTAAGATAATTGATGAATAATTAGGGTAGAAAATGTACCTCAAATCAATAACAAAATATCACTTAATTCGAATATATTTATGTTGCGTCAGTGGCGAGAAAAGAATGGAGGACTGTGGAGTAATTGTGTCGCTTATTCTTCGAAAATGTTGAGAGAAAAATGGAGGACTTAGTCTTGACAAAATAAACATTAAATAACAAATTATATATATTTCCAAAATATTTATATTTTTAATTATAAAAACATTAAATAAATAATATAATATATATATATAATACAAAAAGACTCATTTATTTTCTTTACTATCAAAATTTTTTCAACTAAATTAATGTGCGTGTAGCAAGGTACAAATAAAAAATATACATCTTACAATTTTTTATAATATATTAATTAAACAATAAATATATAAATAATTTAAAAAATATATATATATTTAGCCTTATAAAAAAAATATCAAATAGCTATAAAATTAACAAACATGATATAATAAGACATACATGAAAAGATGATTTCTCTTCTATCTACTCTCCTAAGAGTTATAAAATACTCTTAATATTAAATAATATACAAAAATTTATATTTTATGGTTGCAAATTTTTAAGAATTCATCATATTAATTTTTATGAAGATAATATGTAATAATTTTAAAGGCATAAAATTTCATATTATTTGATATCATTTATAATTTTTAAAATTCAAAAAATTACTTAAAGTGATAAGATAATTAAAAAAAGTTATATTAATTATTTTAATAAAGACTGGATATTAAAGTTAATAGAAAAAATATTACTCAATTATTTAATTCTTATAAATTTTAGTAGGGGCAAACATATATGTATTAATTTTAAATATTAATTTATTTTTCTTAACTTTAATGAAAAAATTTATATTTTATTATATTTCAAAATTTTAAAATATTGTATTACTTATATTTTTTAAAAGATTCCTATATACTACAGTATATATGTACGTATATACTATAGAATAATATGTACATATATATAATCACATAGCCTCAAATGACACAAAACTACAACAAATTAGTATTATGCCATTTATATTTCACAAAGGTGGAACAAAACTTCGCTATCAACATAAAAAAGAAATACGAAGATCATTTAAATTTTGGAAAATATCTCTAAAAAATCATAGAGAAAAACCTGGAAGATGAGCCATAAGCCAGGCTTGGGGCATCAAAGTTCACATCTTGCCTCCCCATAACCAGAACTCTCTATCAGTCCCAAGGCTTATAAGGGGGTTTCTCTGCACCGCCATGCCTGAGTTGACAAGCTAACAAAAGAACTAGCAGATGAAATTGAGACCGATCATTTGTAGCAGTAACCATTAAAATATAAATAGGAATCTTGAACATAGAAAAAATGAGCACTTCACCATGCTAATATGCAACACAAAATGATGAATAAATTATTAGAATAATAATTTTGAATAACTATAATCTAAGAAATCCTTGTCTTACATATTTAAAACAGTGACATAACAAAATTTTATTACATCTTATTCATCAATGTATCTACCGATAGTGCATAAAGTATAATCTATCTGTGCATTGATGTTGCTTTCTCATCCTCAGCTCATCCGATCACCATCTTTCAGCTGCTACAAAGCTATCTGAGTCACGGTGCATCATGTCTAGTAAAAAAAATCTCCCACTTATACAAACTTCATATGGAGAGCAATGAGGTACCATATCAATACGAAATTTAAATAAGTGAATAAAATCAAAAAAAACAAATAAAAAAAGTTATGTTTTGATAAATATATAATACTATAGTATATATGTTCATGTATACTATAGTGTATATTATCATATATTACTATAGTATTATATGTACATATATACTGAGTACGTGTATACTCAGTAGGATTATATGTACAAATATTGTAGTAATATGTGTGTATATACATATGTATATACAACATTTGTTGCTGTTGTTGCTGCCGCCACCGCTGTTGCTGCTACTACTATTGCTGCTGCTACTACTACCGCTGCCCCTACTGCTGCTGCCATTGCTACCATTGTTGGTTCCACTATCCCTGCTGCAGCCGCCGCCGCCGCTGCTCCTACCAGCACAACAATTGTTGCTTCTGCTATTGCTATTGATGCTACTGCCACTACTACCGCTGCTGCTACTGCTGCCATAGTAGCTACTGCCACTGCCACAGCAGCTACTGCCGCTAGCTTCCACTAATAATAAAAGTGGGAATGGCGATGATGTATGACAATATATACATGTATACAAATAAATATATGCACTCATTTATGTACATACTCATTATATACCTACATATATACTCAGTATATACTTATGTATATACCAAGTATATTCATACTTATATACTCGGTATTTGTACATATACAGTGCATGTCATGCACACATGATTGAAAATAAAGATCAGCACACCACAAGAGATTGCACATGAGGCCAAGTATTGTACTACCAGAACATCTAACTCTGCCTGGTAAGTAGAAACCTAGTATTATTAACAAATTGCACAGGCTTCAAACTTTACGAAAACTAATTGAAAAATAGAAAATAAAAAAAGTCGCCCAGTGAAAATCAGAACGGTACATGCCCAGAAAAATAGAATTTTTATCTTCCAAAACAAAACAAAAAAACAACACGTGCCAAAACAAAATAATACAAACTCCAATGACCTTGATGCTAATTCAATCACAACATGCTCTCAGAGATAAATTTTCATCAAGTATTTCTTTTCTATGTGGCTTTGTACTTGGTCACTTTTATAGGTTTGGTTGCATTAGGAATGAGGCACCTAAAAGCATGTATTTATATTATTGAACATGATATGAAAGCGGGGGAAATAAAAGTGATAATGCCGCCACCACCACCATCATTTCAGCTAACATGTTGGAGACTGCCACAAGACACATGATATTTTTTTAAAGAACAAAAGTAAAAGTGTTTGGAGCATGCCATCAATATAAGCACTACACTACATAGACTATATACAAGTGGAAAAAATATACATAAATTAAAATTGTGCAATAAATATAATGAATATTATATATATTCATCACCTCAAACTTCATAGAAAAAAGAAATTAAGATAGTCCAGATAGTTCTCATTAAAATCTTTGTCAATAATTGTGATGAGAATGGTTATTGCCTAGCCTGGCACGTGGCAAACCTAGAATAGCCTAGGTCTGAACCAGGAAAGCCAGGCATGCCCTCGTCAGGGCCTGTCCATGGTACCTTGTCCACTTCATAAGTGCCCAGGCTCTGGTCCTTGGACTTCTATGGGCCATGTTCCATGGACAGTGTGTGCAGGCAACACACGCTGAGCATGATGGCAGCATTATATCAATATATTATACATAACATAGATGTGTTAATTGTTATGTGTATCTATATATACACATAATATAATTATTGTGTATTACAATATACAAAATATATACATAATGTATATAGAATGTACATACAATGTGTATATACACTCATATTGAATATATACATATACACATTGTATATAGATAGAAATAATTGTGTAGATACATGTATACATAATGTAAATACAAAATAAATACATACATACCAAGTATATAAAAATTTAAAATTATGAAATAAAAAATATTAAAAAAAATTATTTAATTTAAAATTATAATTAATACTTATTAAAATAAAATATGATAACATTATCTTTCAAAATAAAACTAAAGCATAAAAAATATTACAACTCATTAAGTCATAAAATGATAAAAATTATAAAATCTTTATCAATCTAACTGTTATGATTTGTACTACTTTAAATTTTATCATATACATCATTATATGTATTTTGTTGTAATGTATGAATTTGATTTTCTCATCTATAATATCAATCTTTCATCATAACATATCAATATAATAGATAGATTTTAATATACATAATAACGATAGATTTTAATATACACTAAACATAGTAATGATCAGCAAATCACGAGACATTTTAGATATCACAAAAAAAATTTATATAATTTTTACAAACTCAATGCATCTAGATTCTTCATATCCTCTAAAAGTAGTAGAATAATAATTGATGTCAAAGTATTTTAATAGGTTATAAAGACTCAAATTCGACAAACGAACCTATCACTTACCTCTAACTTATATGAATTAAAAAGATATCTTCTTTAGATACTTCATAACCATAATTTCACTAAACAATATTACTTAATTTCTTAATATTTAAATAATTTTTTTTAAAAATCATAAATTTTATTTTTTTATTCTTATATCTGATTAATCCTTAATGTAAATGTAAAAAGTTTTTATAGTTACATATAGTAAGATACAAATATTTATATTTATATGTTATTATGCATATAGTATATATAGGTATAAATATGTTATATATAGTAAACATATAGTTATATATAGATATATTCAGATAAGAAGTTATATGTAGTTATACATAAATATATACAATGTTATAAACAAATATATAGATTTACATATATATATATATACATATATGTATACATAATTACAAATATACTTATATTTAATTATATAGAGTTTTATAGTTATACAAATATTTATATATAGGTATACACATAGTTTAGTAGCAGATATAACAAATGAAAAGTTTTAGATTACTACAAACCTTGTAAAATTTTAATTTAATGAAAACCATGCTAAATTCTACTTCACTAAAAACTCTATGTCATGATTTTGCAAAACTTTATGTCATAAATATATAAAACTATAAAATATTTGTACATATATAATGTAGTATATACGTATATATATACTGTTATATATGTACTTATACATATATAGTAGTATATATGTATACACTGGTATATATGTATATGTACATATATACTAGTATATTTGTACAAGTATTTATATGTACATAGATACTCAGTAAATGTACACATACACTACAGTGTATATGTGCATATATATGTGTATACATATATACTATAGTATATATGTACATGTATGTACATTTACACTGCAGTGTATATTTGTACAAGTATGTACATATATACTAGTAAATACTTATACATATATACCAGTATATATGTATATGTACATATAATATATGTAAATATACACTACAGCATACATGTACATATATACTCAATCAAGTTCCACGTGTAAAATTACTTGGCTACACAATGGATGTTTTCATGTAGATATCAAGTGAATAAGCAAAGCACAAACTAGATGATAAGTAATATTAAATAGAAATGCATAATAGTCTAGAGAAGTTCATAAATCAGCCATGAAAGAAACATAATAGCGAACCTAATATGATTACAAGTTTCAAATTTTATGAACATTTTTCACCATTCATTAGTTTATTAAGAAAAAAAGAAAGCAGTATGTGATGGCTATCATAAAAATCATACTTGATTTTTGAGATAGGTTTGCATTGATCCATAGCTCCAATACCTCATTTTGAGTAGCAGCAATCTCATGATATTTGTATGATTTCATTACCAACTCATGTAGCTTTCCCTGAGTGTACCCAATGAACTGAGGATGTAAATTGTTAAAAAAATTGGAGCTTATATTACTCTCATTATTATAGGAACATTGTGATATGATTACAAGTTTCAAATTTTATGAATATTTTATTAGCATTCATTAGTTCTATAAAGAAAAAGAAAGTAGTGTATGATAGCTATCATCCAAATCATACCTGATTTCTAAGGCTGTTTTGTAATGATTCATAGCTCCAAGTAATTATAAGTAGTTATACATAAATGTATACAAAGTTATAAACAAATATATATATTTCATATATGTATAGATAGTTACAAATATAGTTATATTTAATTATATAGAGTGTTATATAGTTATACAAATATTTATTATATTTATATACATATAGTTAAACATAATGTTATATGTTGTTATACATGTAATTATAAATATAGTTACATGTGGTTATACATATAGCTACGCGTATAGTTATACTTATATTTATACTTGTAGGTATATATATTTTTTCTTAAAATTTTATATAATTATACATATAGTAATGTATAGGTATAGATATAATAAAATACATTTTTATATACTAATATATACAAATGTATATTAAATATAAGTTGTAAATTATTTATTTAAATTAAGTTATGTATAAAGCTTTTATAGTTATACATATAATAAGATATAATTATTTATAGTTATATGTTATTATAGATATAGTATATATAACTATAAATATTTTTATATAGTTATACATAAATATATAAAGTTATAAATAAATATATATTTTTACATATATGAATACATAGTTACAAATATAGTTGTATTTAATTATATAGTGGTATATATCTATACAAATATTTATATAGTTATACAAATATTTATATATAATTATACACATATAGTTAAAAATAATATTGTATGTTGTTACACATGTAATTATACATATAGTTATATGTGGTTATACATATAGCTACACATATAGTTGTACTTATATTTATACATGTAGCTATATATATTTTTTCATATAATTTTATATATGTATAAATATAGTTATCTATAGGTAATATATGGTAAAATATATTTTTATATACTAATATATAAAAATGTATATTAAATATATGTTGTTAATTATATTTTTAAATTTTAGTTATATATAATATTTTATAGTTATACATATAGTCAAAGACAACTATTTATAGTTATATGTTGTCATACCTTTGGGATCCAATGGCAAAAAGACACAAAATAGAAAACAAACAAGCTCATCTTACAATAGATCAGTGCAAAGTAAATGAGGTCTTGTATTTCAGGCGTGATATATAAAATATCAATATAATTTGAATCCCCCTAGAACTAGATGATTTCATCCACATAACAGAACAAAACTCGGACAAAGTAGGCAAAGATTAGATCCACATCCAGATATGTCAACAAAGTTTGTCTCATCCTGCTAAATTTATTTATGACTTGCTGGCAATGTAAGTGGAAAGCCAATCAAGACCCCCGTAGAGGCCATCGCCAGAGGTAGCACAAGTACTCTAAATGTACCAATGGAATTGGCGAAGAAAGTGAAGTCCTAGCTTGTCAGTAATTTCAGTTGCATTCATAGCATTGGGAAGATCTTGCTTATTGGCAAACACCAGCAAAACTGCATCTTGAAACTTTTCCTCATTTAACAACCTGTGCAACTTATCTCTAGCTTCAATAACACAATTTCTATCATTGTTGTCCACCACAAATATGAGAAATTAGGTATTTTGGAAGTAATCCCTAAAGAAAGGGTGAATCTTGTCTTGACCCCCAACATCCCACACAGTGAAATTGATGTTTTTGTATTCAATAGTCTACATTGAAGACAATAGTAGGAATTGTGGTGACGATTTCACCAAGTTTCAACTTATACATAATGGTTGTCTTACTGCTAGCATTAAGACCTAGCATCAAAATCCCCATCTCCTTTGTACCAAATAGCCTACTGAATAGCTTTGTGAACGTCAACCCCATTTCTTTCACTAAACCTCAATCTCTTTATCATATGGCAGTAAAGAGATTTGATGAGAGAAAGAAACAAAATCAATATACCTCAAGAGATAGTCACCAGAGAGGGAGTTCAACATCTATATATTCTTATACCTATAGTATATATAATTAAAAATAAAGTTATATATGGTTAAACATATAATTATATGTAGATATATTCATACAAGTAATTAAAAGTAGTTATACATAAATATATACAAAGTTATAAAGAAATATATAGATTTAAATATATGAATACATACATGTATATATAGATACAAATATAATTATATTTAATTATATAGAGTATTACATGGTTATACAAATATTTATATATAGTTATACATATATAGTTATAAATATGTATGTAGTTAAAGATATAGTTATATATAACATTTTTATAGCTATACATTGAGTAAAATACAATTATATATAGTTATATATATTATACATATGATATATTTTCTTAAAATATAGTTATATAGAATTTCACATATAGTTATATAATATTATAAAAATTTAAAAATAGTTATATATAGTTATTAATATAGTTATTAATATAGTTATAAAAATAGTTTACATAGTTTACACATATAGTTAAATATATTATTAAGAGTTTCTATAGTTATACAAATATTTATAAATAGTTATCATATACTATGATAACAACAAGCTCTCAAATGGCCAATTAAATTACATCACTATAGAGAAAGAACATGTATCAACAATCTTTTCTTTTGGCAAGTTAATATCATATTTAGTGGGAACCAAGTCATAGTATATACTAAATATTCTATAATCAAATATCTCATAGAAAGAAAGATGTCAGGCCTAGATTGATTTGATAAATTTTACTATTATAATAGTTTGAACTAGAGATATTAGATAAGAAATGCACATATAATCAAAATTTAAAATAGCTTATAAAGACTAGAAAAAGAAGATAGAAGAGTTGATGAAAAAGATATTAGATAGATTATTTTATTTGAACAAATTATAATATTGAATAAAAAATGTAACTCCATGATATGTAGTATTGAATGAACCTTATCATTGCAACTAGTACTCTGATCAAATTTTGAGGCAAAGTGTTGCAGATGGAAGATTAGTAGTATTTTGCAAAAATGTCACTTTTTGCTCCAACTCTCATGAATTTGTGGAATATGTTAATATTTATGTGCTCAAGTATTTTCTTCTCAAAATTAATGTTGATATTTACATATATATGCATTAATATATATGTGCATATACACTGCCCTACAGACACGCACATTTATACATCCATATACATTACTATACATTATATATCAGCATACATAGTTTTGTACTTTTGTATATATTCACACATGTATCTACATTTTCAAAGTAGTGTGTATATACTTGTATGCATGCATATACTACTGTACACCCACACAAACACACATATATACCTATATACATAATGTATTTTAAAGTTACACATGAAACTATATATATATGTGTGTGTGTGTGTGTGTGTGTAAATGTATTTAAAATTTTTTGATTTTGAAAATTTAATTAAAATAAAATATTAATATTGTACATAATGTATAAAATATTGTAAATTTTTATATTTAAACAATATATTTGTGTGTGTGAAGCATATTAATGTGTAAAAATGAAATTATGAATTAAATATATGAGCTTCTATTTTATTCAAATAGTTGTTTTTTAATATTTATTAAAAATAACTATCATTATACTAAATTAAATAAATGAGTTGACATATTTGTAAATTATTTTATTCTTAAAATCATGTTAAAATTGAAAATATAGTTCATAAATAGATAATATTGTTTTGTTTTTCTATATAATCTTTTATTAAAATATTAATGTCTATGATAAATTTTTATCCGTTATTTATTATTATAATAAATTTAGAAAGTTTAAAATTCAAACAAATATAATGGAGTGCATATAAATAAATGTTTTTAATGTTCGTAAAAAAATAATTATTTCTTTATTTATGTTCAAACAAAACAGATTACCATATAAATATATGAGTAAATTTTTCTACAAATAATTATTTTATTTATTTATTCAAAATATATAAATGACCATATAAATATATGAATTTGTTTTTTTAAATAATTATTTTAAATTTTTTTTTCAAATTGAATACATGACAATGTTTTTTTGTAATTAATAGATACATTTCAAGCATTGTTTATTTATAATAAATATAACATATTGCATATTATGAGGTGCAATTTTTATTTTGTAAATAAATTTTATTTTTAAAGTTTTATCTATTGTAAAATGAACTACATCACATATATATTTAAAATTTTTTATTATATTTATTTCACAGACATATTATTATTTGTTTTGAAATTACAACATATATTTTAACAAATAACATTTTATTAGAATCAAATTTAGTTAAATGATATTAAGTGAAACAAAAATACAAACCCTAAACATATTAAAGCTTAATGATTAATACAAACTTATAAACATACAATAAAAATACATTTAAGGTTGAAAAAAGTAATTTTAAGTTCTAAAATATTTGGGAAATGATAAGATTTATACAATATCCAAAAAAATATGTATGAATTAGTTGAATGATATGATGGATATTAAGTTTCTGAAGCATGTAGTTATACATGTTGTAGATGTAGTTATATATAATGGACACCAATAAAAATTAGGGTTTATTCCTAATGACCTAACCTGATCCAGAATCTTATTTGGGTATGATTTCCACCTCACATTGGTCTCACTACACCCATTCTTAGGTTGATTTGTTGGGATAATAGTAGGAACTGTGTTCAGAGGTTTGAGGATCTAGAAAATGTCTAGTTCTTATTAAAATTATCATTTCTAATAATTTTAAAATATGAGTGTGTACTCTTGCTTTTCAAGCATGCTTTGCATGTGCTTCTTATTTAAGTGGAAAACAATAGTCTTGTTTTGCATTTTTTTCTTTAAATAAAACAATAATTAAAAGAAGGATTCTGCTGGTAGAATTTGATGATCACTCCAATTGGGGCACCTTCATTTTTCGAAGCCATTCATATTCAATATGATGGTTCATGTTCGTGGCCGAGGTGGATCATTTTCATTCTTCAGCAATAAAGTATCAAGGTCTAGACTTGAGGTTGGGTCATTATTTTTGTTTATGATTTTTTATATTAGGAAGGTGTGATATCAGAAATATGGCTATGATTTCTTCACTGATGACCAGAGGAGCTAGGGGAGAGAAAGGAACGTCAATTTCATGAATAGATTATACTTTATGCAATGTCGTTAGATGTATTGATGAAGATGCAATAAAATTTTGTTATGTTATTGTTTAAAAATGTAATATATAGTATCAAAAAAATTATTAATTACTTTTATATTTTGTTAATTATAAATTATCATTTATAGTTTATGTTTTTATTTAATTTATTATAAAAACTTAAAAATATGTAATCAATTTTTTTGTAAAAAAATAAAATAGTAAAACTAATTTTGGAATGAAAATAGCTAGGGATTGTTCCCTTGCTAATTTAGATAAGGACTTTTCTATAAATTTAAAATATGATCAGATTAAGCAAGGGAAAAAATAAATTTTGTTAGGGAATTTTAAGGAGTTAAAAATTTTTGATAGGGAATTTTTTGAATATTAATTTATTGCGATGAGCACATTAGTTTTGGAAAACTTCGGTCATTAATCCATCATTATTTTGTTTTAGCAACAGCAAAATCCTATTTAGCTGGGGAAATTTCCAAGTTATTTGGGATTTTTTTGCAGTGATATATATTTGACTATCTACATAATAGTATATCTATCAATCTATTTATCATATATTTTATCTATCTTTCTATCTACCTATATATTACATATCTATATATCTATCTAAAAAGTTTTTTTTTTCTATTTATCTATCTACTTATCTTTCTTTTTATCTATCTATATATTTATCTATTTGTATGTCTATATGTCAATCAATAAATCTATCTATATTTCTATCTATCTATCTATTTTTTTTATTTATAGATTTATTATTTGTCTTCTTGTCTGAATCTCTAATTACCTAATTTTATATATCTGTAATTTCAAACTATATATCTTTTTATCTGTATATCTTTCTAACTATCTAATTTTGTTTCAGTCCATCAGTCTATTAGTCAATATATATATATTTCTATCTATATATCTTCTATCTATCTATCTACCTATCTCATCTGTCTACCTATTCTCTATAGATTTCATATTTGTCTATATGTCTTATTGTCTATATATCTATTTTACTAACTATCTAACTATGTAACTATCAATCGAACAATCAATCTAACAGTCTATCTATTTATTTATCATTTATCTATCTTTTTTATTCTGTCTATCTTGTCTATCTGTCTATCTAACTATCTTTCTGGCTATCTTATCTATCTATCTATATATACATCTATCTTTTTGGTTATCGATTGGTCTATCTATCTATCCATATATATTACTATTGTCTATATGTATATCTGCCTTTATATCCATCTCCCAATCTACCTATTTTTTTTACTGACTAACTTTATTTTTATATTTTTCTATCTATCTACATATTTATCATCCTTTTTATCTTTCTATAAGTCCATTTGTCTATCTATCTATACTATATATTATAATATTTTTCTATCTGTATGTCTATAATTATATTTGTCTATCTATCTATAATTCTATCTATCGATTAGCCAATTTGTATAGCTATTTATCTATCTATCTATATATTTGTCTATATATCTATTTGTATAACTACCTAACTTTTAACTATCAATTAGACTATCAGTATATTAGTCTATCTATTTAACTTTCTATCAATCTTTCTTTCTATCTATCTAACTATCTATATGTCGATATGTCTATCTAGCTATCTATCAATTTGTCTATCAAACTATCTATCTATCTATCAATCTATATATCTATCTTTCTACCTATCTACTTATCAGCCTAATTATTTATCTCTCTATTTATATATATCTATCTTGTATCTAGCTATCTACCTTTTTATCATGCAATTTTTTTTATCTATCTATCTATCTGTCTGTCTAGTCTATCTATCTATCTTTTTAACTATCTATCTATCTGACTATCTTTCTATCTATCTATCAAATTATTTATATATATTATATATATATATATGTCAAACTATCTATATTTTTATCTCCTTATCCTCCAAACTACTTTTTGTCTATCTATATATATGTTATTTGTCATTCTGATAAATCTATCTATCTATCAATTTGGTTAAAAATCAATCATATCTATCTATTATCTATATATATGTTAATATGTCTAACTATCTAATTATATATCTATTTGTCTATCTATCTATCTATTTATATATTTATCTATCTATATATCTATATAACTATATATATGTCTATCTATCATTCTATCTATCTATCAATAAATTTTCTATTTGTCTATCTATCTATTTGACTATATGTTTATAAGTATAATCAGTTTATTTAATTTATCATCTATATATCTATCTATTATCTACCCATCTATCTCTCTACCTATCTCTATATCTATTTGTGCAGTTATCTATGTGTCTAGTCTGTCTAATTGTCTTATAATCTATTTCTCTAACTATCTGACTATTTAACTATCATACAACTATCAGTCTATCAGTAAATCTATGTATCTATTTATCTATCTATATATCTATCTCCTATCAATCTATCCATCTATCTATCTATCTATCTATCACTATTTTGTCTATTGTGTATATCTGCCTATCTACTCCATCACCTATCTACATATTTGTTGTTAGTCATATATATATAGTATATATATTATCTTTATCTTTATCTTTCTATTAGTCTATTTGTCAAACTATGTATCAATCTATTATCTATCTATCTATCTATATGCCTAGCAATATATTGTCGATCTATGTATCATCTATCTATCTATTTTCCTTCTTCTATATCTATCTATATATTTTTCTATCTAATTGTCAATATATCTATTTTCTAACAATCTATCTATCTAACTCTATAACTATCAATCAAACTATCAGTCTATTTATCTATATGTTTATATTCTCTCTATCTATCTACTAACTAACTAACTACTATCTATCTATCTATCTAACTAACTATCTATCTATCTATCTTTGTATCTATCTTTTTATTAGGATATTTTTCTATCTATATATCTATCTATCTTTCTATTTATTTATCTATTTTTAGTATATCTAACTAACTAACTATCTATCTATCGCTCTTCTATCTATCTACCTTTGTGTCTATTTGTCAATTTACATATCAATCTATCGGCCAATTTATATATATATATCTATCAATCTATCTATCTACTATTTGTCTATCCTATTATCTATCAATCTATCTATTTATTTATATATGTATTTGTTTATCAATCCATCTATCTATTTTTCTATCTGTTTATCTCATCATTTATCATTCAGATGATTTATCTATCTAACTAACAAACTATCTATCTATCTAGCAGCCTAATTTTACATCTATATATCTATCTGAATATATGTCCATATATATATATATGTATATATATATGTTAAACTATTTATATTTTTATCTGCTTATCCTCATATTAGATTTTTTTTCTATCTATCTATATGTTTTATTGTCAATCTGTATATCGATTTATCAGTCTATTTGTTTAATATTCTATCTATCTATCTACCTATCTATCTTTCTATCTAGCTATCTATATGTTAATATGTCTAACTATCTAATTAGATATCTATTTTTCAATCAATCTATCTGATCTATTTATCTACTATCTATTTATCAATTTATCTATCAATCAATCAATCTGTCTATCTGTCTTACTATCAAGCTGTCAATCTACCTTTCAATAATATATAAATCTATCAATCTATTAATCTATCTATCAATCTATCTATTTGTCTATTTGTCTATTATATTCTATCTATATGTCAATCTTTCTATCTATCTATCTAGCTATCTATCTATATGTCTATTTTTGTATCTATTTATCTATTTATCTACATATCTATCTATCTATATATCAATTGTCTATTTGTTTATTTTTTTATCTATCTATCTATGTATCTGTATATCTTTCTATTTCTCTATCTATAGTATTTATATATCTATCTATCTATCTATTGTCTGTCAATTTGTATGTCTATCTATCTATGTGTCTATGTATATAACATTGAATCTGTCTATCTATATATCTATATAAGTTTCTATCTATTTGTCTATCTATTTGTCTATCTATCTATCTCTATATCAATCTATCTGTCTATTTGTCTATCTCTATATTTGTTTATTTATCTATCTGTCTATCTATCTATATGTATATTGTGTATTTGTTTATCTATCTATCTATCAGTCTATTTGTCTATCTGTCTATGTATCTATCTATCTATGTAACTATCTATATATCTATATGATTATCTATTTATCTTTCTAACTTTCAATTTGTATATCCTTGTATATGTTAAACTATATTTCTTTTTATCTATCCTATATGACTTTTTCTCTATTAGTTTTCTACTATCTCTTTATCTCACTATCTTTCTATTTTTCTATTTGTATATCTTACTATCTTTTGATATGTCTATCTATTTAATTATCTATATATTTATCTATTTATAAGTCATTCTAAATTTTTATGTATTTTTCTATATGTATAACTAAATATATGAGTATTTATTAATTTATCTTTCTATCTATCTGTGTATCAATCTGTCTATCTATCTATCTATCTGTCTATCTATCTATGTGTTTATCTATCAATCTTTCTATTTGTATAATGTTTATCTATCTGTCTAACTATATATATATATCTATCAATATATCTATCTAGATATCTATTTATTTGTCTAGCTGTGTATCTATCTAAATAACTATTTGTCTAGCCCTCTAGCTATCTATATTTGTATCTCTCTATCTTTTATATGTTTAACTATTTATCTATCTATCAATATATCTCTCTTATGTATATTTGTTTATTAATCTATCTACCTATTGGTTATCTATCAATCTATATATCTATCTATCCTATTTATCTGGTTAGATGACAATATGTGTATCTATACATCTATCTATCTAGTTATATTATTATTTATCTATCTATCTGACTTATTTTTTTATCTATCTATCTGTATATATGGCTATTTAATTATCTATCTGTCTCATCTTTGTACCTATCTATCTGTCTATGTCTTTGTGTCTGTGTCCTAGGTGTCTATGTATCTATGTCTTTATGTGTCTAAATGTATATGTTCTATGTGTCTATGGTTATATGTGTATATGTGTCTATTTCTCTATGGAGCTAGGTGTCTATCTGTCTATTATAGATCTACCTATGTATATATCTTCCTGTGTATCAATCTTTCTACATATATATCTATCTATCTGCCTAACTATTTATTTGTGGCTCTATATATCTTTATATGTTTCTATTTACTTTCTATCTACTTGCCTACCTAAATATCAATTATTTTTCATTCTATCTATTTTTCAACCTTTCTATATAATTATCATTGTATCTATCTATATGTTTGTCTGTCTATCTATCTATCAATTTCTCTATCTATCTTTATATCTATCTATCTGTCTTTCTTTCTATCACTCTATCATCAATTAGATTATTAGTCTATATATCTATTTATCAAACTATCTAAATGTCTATATCTTTACAAACTATCTATCTATCTATCTATCTATCTAACTATCTTTCTATTTGTCTATCTATCTCAAAGTATATATCTCTATCAAGCTTTTAGTATATAATTCTAATAGTATATGTGTCTATCTACTATCTATCTATCGGTCAATCAATCTATCTATCTAATAGTCTACTTGTCAATCTGTCTACATGTTTATCTATTTATCTATCTTTCTTTCTGTCTTCTATCTATCTATCTATATGTCTTTTGTATTATGCTATCGATCATTCTATCTATATATGTATATATGTATCTATTTATCTATCTATCAATATATATGTTTATTTGTCTACCTATCAATCAATCAATTTAACTATCTATGTTTCTATATATCTATCAATATGTTAATCTATCTATATGTCTATCTATCTATCTTTTTATTTGTGCATTTATTGATTTGTCTCTATCTATCTATCTATCTATGTGTCTATCTAACTTTTTGTTTTCTATCTATGTATTTATTTGTTTATCTTTCTATCTATATATTTATCTATAATCATATGTATCTGACTCTATATCTATCTATTTGTCTATCTTTCTATCTATCCATCTATCTTTCTATCTTTCTTTCATGTCTTTCTTTATATTTTTTTATCTATTTATCTATGAATCTATCTATCTATCATCTATCTATCTATATGTCTGTTTGTCTATCAAACTATCTATCTATCTATCTATTGTCTATATATCTATCTTCTAATTGTCTAATTATCTATCTATCAATCTATCTATCTATCTGTATATATGTCGATCTTTCCTTCTATCAATCAATCAATTATCTATCTATCTATCTATCTATTAGTCAATTTGTCCTATCTATCTATTTGTAATATCTATCTATCTAACTATCTATTTATTTTCCTGTCTATTTATCTATATCTATCAATCTATATATCTATGTATATCTGTGTGAGTGTGTGTGTGTGTCTACCTATCTATCTATTTTTCTAACTGTCTATATGTCTATCTTTCTATATGACTACTTGTCATTATATCTTTCTGTTTATCTGTCATCTATCTATCTATCTATTAATCTATCTATCTTTATATTTATCTTTGTTTCACTCTATCTATCTATCTATCTATTTATCTTTCGATCTATCTATATCTCTATCTATATATATGTCTATTTGTTAATATTTCTATTTGTCTATCTATATATATATATATCTATTTATTTGAATTTCTATATTTCTATCTTTTATTTATATATCTATCTATCTGTCCAAATGTCTATTTATCTATCTATATTTGTGTCTATTTATATTTTTTACTTTTTGTTGATACATTTATCTATATAACTATCTATTTGTCTATTAGTAAATAAATTTATCTTTATATCTATCTACTTGTCTATCTATCTATCTATCTGTCTATTTGTATATTTGTCTAACTATCTATATGATGTTTTTCTATCTATATATCTATCTATCAATGTATCAGCTACCCATATATCTATCTATCGTATATGTATTTTTTATCTATCTATCTATTTGTCTATCTATCTATATATTTTTATAATTGTCTATCTATCTATCTATCTAACTCTTTATCTATCTATATGTTTATCTAACTTTTTATAAATTTATCTATCTGTCGATCTCTCTAAATTTCTATCTATATATCTATCTATCTATCTATCTAATTTTTTAATTGTATTTTTGTCTATTAGTCATTCATTAAAGCTATCTATCTATCTATCTATATTTCTGTGTATTTATCTATCTTTATATCTATCTAACTATCCAAATGTTTTTCTATCTATCTATCTCTTTGTCTGTCTATTTTCTATCTGTATATATATATATATATATCTATCTATATATCTATCTATGTGTCTATTTGTCTATCTATCTTTCTGTCTATTTAAGTGCCTATCTATATATTTATATATCTATCTATATGTATGTCCATCTAATTATTTTTCTAATTCATTATATGTTTATCTAACTATATTTATAACTAATTAACTAACTATCTATTCTATCTATCTAAGTGCCTATCTTTTAATCTATCTATCTATCGAATTGTCTAAATATCTTTCTATGTATTAGAATATTAGTAAATCTATATATTTGTCTTTCTCTCTATATATCTATGTAGCTATCTATATATCTGTTTATCTCTTATCTTTTATATATCTATTCTATCTATATATCTATCTTAATTATATATCTAACTATTTATTTGTCTATCAATCAATCTGTCTATCTATCTGTCTATTTATTTATCTATGTGTTTATGTAATTATCTTTCTATTTTTCTAACTATCTATATGTCTATCTGTTAATATATGTATATGTCTATCTGACTATTTGGCTATCCATCTATCTATTTTTATAACTATCTAACTATCTATCTATTTATATGTCAATCTATCAATATTTCTATCTGTCTTTCTTTTTATTAGTTTATCTATCTTTCTATATATCTATATTTTTGTTAATCTATTTATCTTTATATTTATTTTTCTATCTATTTATATATCTATCTATCTATCTATCTAATTATCTATCTAGCTAGTTATCTATCTATCTGCTAGTTATCTCTTTTGTCTATCAGTCTATCTATCTAACTATTATCTATCTATATATTTGAATATATGTATATTTATCTATCTATATATTTGTCTTTCAATCTATCAATATATATTTGTCTATCTCACAATCTATATATCTAGCTATCTATCTATCTATATGTCTACAAATCTATCTTTTTATCTTTCTATCTATTTTTTATCTTTATATTTATCCATTTCTGTATTTGTCTATCTCTCTATCTACTTATATTTCTATTTTTGTGTGTGTGTGTGTGTGTGTGTATATATATATATATCTATTTTTTATCTATTTGTCTATTTGTATATATATCTATCTATTTAACTATCAAATTATCTATCAGTCAATCAGTTTATAAGACTTCTTGTCTATTTATTTATCAATCAATCTTTCTATTTTTCTATCTATCTATCTATCTATTGTCTATCTATTTATCTATCTATTTGTCTATCTATCTATCTATTTATCAACATATCTATCTATCTATTTATCTGTCTATCTAACTATTTGTCCAACAGACTTTCTGACTATTTGTTGATCATTCTATATGTCTATCTATATATTTTCTATATGTCTATTTGTCAATCTATCTATCTATCGATCTATTTATCTATATATTTATCTATGTGTCTAATAATCTGTGTGTCTAATAATCTATGTGTCTATCTGGCTATCTATCTACCTGTCTAACTATCTAACTATATATATTTTTATTAGTCTAATAGTCTATCTATTTATCTGACTATCTATATTTGTATTTATGTTTTAATCTATCTTATTGTCTATCTATTTATCTATCTTTATATCTATCTATCTATCTTTCAATCTATATATCTAATCTATTGTCTATCGATTTAGGAATTGACGCTATGTCCTTCTTTCTATCTCTCTATCTGCCTTTAAGTTTATCAGTCTATAGTGCTCTGTGTATATACATCTATATATCTATCATACCTACTTATTTATCTGCCTATTTAGCTGATATGTCTATCAATCTAGTCTATCTATCATTCTGTCTATCTATCTATCTGTCAATTTGTTTATCTATATATCGATCTATCAGTCTATCTAACTATCTATTTGTCTATATATCTATATGTCTATCTATCAATCTATATAACTATCCAACTATTTTTCATTCTATCTATTTGCCTAACTATCTAACTCTTTTTCTATCTATTAGTATATTAGTCAATATGTCTATATATATAAATATCATATTGTCAATCTCTATATGTATCAATTTGTCTATCAATCAATCAATCAATCTGTTTATCTATCTATCTATCTATCTACCTTCTATCTAGGAATCTATTTATCTATATGTCTAACTAACTAACTAACTAACTATCTATTTATCTATCAATCTATCTATCTTTATATTTATCTATCTATCTATCAATTTATGAATCTGTGTATCTATCTATTTGTCTACCTATCTATCTATCAATTTGACTATATATCTATTTGTCTATTATCTATCTTTCATTCTATCTATCTATCTATATATATATATCTCTCTCTTTTTATTTTTTAATATATCAGTATATAAGTCAATGTCTCTATCTTTCTATCTATCAGTCAATCTCTCTATATGATTATATATCTATTTGTCTATCTATTTATATGTCTATCTTTTATCTATATATCAATAAATTTAATTATCTTTCTATCTATATATTTGCCTATATGTATAACTTTCTATTTTACTATTTTTTATTTGTCTATGCATCTATTTGTCTATTAATAAGTCTATCAATCTTGAATTTATTTATATGTTTATCTTTATACCTAACTATTTCACTTACTAACTAAAAATCTATATGTTTATCTATCTATATACCTATTTATATATCTATCTAACTATATAACTATCTTTTTAACCTATTAGTCTATTAGTCTATCTATCTATATATCTATCTATATATCTCTCTATATATCTATCAACCTGTTTATTTGTCTATCTGTCTATCTATCTATTTATTCATATGTCTATATATCTATTTGTCGATATATCAATCTATGTATATATTTATCTATCTATCTGTCTGTCTGTCAATCTGTATATCTATCTATCTATCTTCTTTCTTTCTATCTATATGTCTATATGTCTATTTGTTTATTTATATATCTAACAATATATATATATATATATATATCTTATGGCTATATGTATGTGTATTTAATAGACTTTCTGTCTATCTACTTATTTATCTATGTGTCTATCTATCAGTCTATCTAACTACCTTTTAGTCTATTAGTCAAATTGTCTATCTATCTATTTGTCTATATATTTTTATCTTTATGTGTCTATGTGTCTAAATATGTGTATATATGTTTATTTATCTATCTTTCTATCTTGTATTTATTTATCTATCTATTTTCTATCTATCTAAGTATCTATCTATCTATTTGTGTCTTTGTCTATCTATATATGTTTCTATGTGTCTATCTAGCTATATATTTGCCTATATATGTATGTATGTATCTATCTGTCTATCTGTCTGCATATCTATCTCTCTATCTTTTTGTATATCTATCTATCTAACTATCTATATATGAATTTGTCTATCTATCCATATGTCTATTTTTCTATCTATCTATATATATCCATCTATTAATCTATTTTACTATCTATCTTTCTATATGTCTATCTATCTTTCTATTTAATGTCTATCTACATATATAACTAATTATCTACCTATATGTTTGTTATATGTCTACCTATCTATCTATCTATTTGTATATATGTTTATGTATCAATCTATTGATTTATGAATCTATCTCTATATGTATCTATCTATCTATATATTTATATATAACTTTCTAACTATCTTTCTATTTATCAATCTATTAGTCTATCCGCCAATCAATCTATCAATCTATCTATATATTTATATATTTATTTATTTATTTATCTATCTATTTATCTTACTATCTATATGTATATCTATCTTTATGTTTATTAGTTTATCAATTTATAAGTATATTTGCCTATTAATTTATCTATCTAGCTTTTTATTTTTCTATTTGTATATCTATCTATCTATTTATCTACCGATCTGTCTAACTCTCTATCTATCTATTTCTATGTCTATCTATCTATATATCTATATTTCTAAATGTCTATTTGTCTATCTATCTATTTGTCCATTTGCCTATCTCAATATCTATACATATGTCAATCTATCTTTCTATATTTCTATCTATCTCTATCTATCTTTCTATCTATTAGGCTATCTGTCGAAGTATTGATCTATTTAATTATCTATCTATCTATCTATCTATTTTTTAATCTATCTATTTGTTTATCTGTATATCTATCTATTTATCTATCTTTCTGTCTATCTATCTATATGTTTATCTATATATTTTTCTATCTAAGTGTCTAATATCTATCTCTATTTCTATATATTTGTCTATTTGTCTATTTAATTTTTTGTATATATATCTATCTGTCTCTGACAGTCCATCTATCTATATATTTATCAATCTATTAGTCTATCTATCTATATGGCTATCTATTTATCTATCTATTTGTCTATATATTTATCTATCTATTTTAATATTTGTATATTTGTATATATACTTTTTGTATTTCTATCTATCTATCTATATATCTCTTTATCTATCTATCTTTCTTATATCTATCTATTAATCTCTCTATCTATCGATCTATCTATTTGTCAAGTTGTTTACATATCTATCTATTTATCTATATTTCTATATGTTTATCAATCTAACTCTTTGTTTATATGCCTATATTTGATCTATTTAACTTTCAGTCTATCTACTATTTAACTGTCTAATTGTGTTTTTGTCTATCTATCTATAAGTCAATCTATATATTTGTGTATGTATATAACTATCTATCTATCAAATCTAACTATTTACTTATCTATATATTTATATATTTTTTTATCAATCTATCTATATATTTATCTATCTTTCTATCTAATTAAATATATATCCGTCTGTCTATCTATTTATATCAATTTATCTATCATTCTATTTGTATATCTATTTATCTATGCATCTATCTCTCTTTCTATATGTATGTCTATCTGTTTTCTATCTATCTATCTGTCTATCTATCATCTTATCTACCCATCTATAGGTCTTTCTATTTGGCTATCTAACTATAAGTATATCTATTTGTCTAATTGTCTAACTATTTATCTATTCATAGGTCTATCTATTGATCTATCTATCTATTTATCTTTCTAACTATCTAATTGTCTTTCTATTTATGAATTTATCTATCTATTTATCTGTCTATCTAACTAACTAACTATCTATCTATATATACCTAATTATTTATCTATCTATTTGTCTATTTAGATATCTATCTATCTATCTAATGATCTATCTAACAATCTAATTTTCTATCTATATGTCTATCTAATTATCTATATATCTGCTTATATATGTTTCTGATTATTTGTCTATCAGTCTATCTATCTATTTATCTATTAAATTTTCTATCTATCTATATATTTGTCTATTTATCTATCTATCTTTCTTTTTATCTGTCTATTTATATTACTATTTATCTAACTATCTATTTATATATATTTGTATGTTACTTTTTATCTATCTATTTATTTACCTATTTGTTTATATATTTATC
>JAREIK010001946.1:50000-54412 GCA_029783825.1 Sapria himalayana
ATTTTAATTTTTAACATAATTGTAAAAACAACATAATTTACAAATATGTCATTTTTATTTATTTATATGAATATAATGATAGTTATTTTAATATAAATATTAAAAAAACAACTATTTAAATAAAATAGAAGCTCATATATTTAATTAATAATTATATTTTATTCATTAATATGCTTCACACACACACACACACACACACACACATATATATTTTAAATATAAAGAATTTACAATATTTATAAATTGTGTACAATATATAATATTTTATTGTAATTAAATTTTCAAAATCTTAAAATTATAAATACATTTACACACACAGACACATATTTATATATAATAGTTTCATGTGTACCTTTAAAAATACATTACATATATAGGTATATGTGTGTGTTTGTGTGGGTGTTTAGTTGTATATGCATGCATACAAGTATATACACACTACTTTGAAAATGTAGATACATGTGTGAATATATACAAAAGTACAAAAATGTGTATTGTGATATATAATGTATAGTAATGTATATGGATGTATAAATGTGTGTGTCTAGGTCAGTGTATATGCACACACACACACACACACATATATATATATATATATATATATATATATATATATATATATATGCATATATATGTAAATATCAACATTATTTTTGAGAAGAAAGATACGTGAGCACATAATTATTATCATGTTCCACAAATTCATGAGAGCACGAGAAAAAAGTGACATTATTGCAAGATACTACTAATCTCCCATCTATAACACTTTGCCTCAAAATTTGATAAGAGTACTACTTGTAATGATAAGGTTCATTCAATACTACTTACCATGGAGTTACATTTTCATTCAATACTACTGACCATGGAATTACATTTTCATTCAATACTATAATTTGTTCAAATAAAAAAATCTATCTAATATCTTTTTCAACAAATCTTCTATCTTTTTTTCTAGTATTGATAAGCTATTTTCAATTTAGATTATATGTATATTTCTTATGTAATATCTTTAGTTCAAACTATTATAATAGTAAAATCCATCAAATCAATCTAGGCCAGATATCTTTCATTTCTATGAGATATTTGATTATGGAATATTTAGTATATACTACGACTTTGATTCACACTAAATATGATATTAACTTGCCAAAAGAAAAGATTGTTGATATAAGTTCTTTCTCTATAGTGGTATAATTCAATTGGGCATTTGAGAGTGTGTTGTTATCATAGTATATGATAACTATATATAAATATTTGTATAACTATATAAAACTCTTCATAATTATATTTAACTATATTTGTAACTATGTAAACTATTTTTATAACTATATAATATACATATATAATTATTTTTTTAACTATATAATATTTTATAACTATATGAGTAATTCTATATGACTATATTTTTAACAAAATATATCATTATACTTAACTATATATAATTGTATTTTACTATATGTATAACTATAAGAGTGTTATATATAACTATATCTTTAACTACATAAATTTATAACTATATGTGTATAACTATATATAAATATTTGTATAACTATGTAACACTCTATAAAGTAAATATAATTATATTAGTATCTATGTATACATATATGTATTCATATAATTAAATCTATATATTTATTTATAACATTGTGAATATTTATGTATAACTACTTATAACTAATTGTATGAATATATCTATATATTTATATGTTTAACTATATATCACTCTTTTTTTAATAATGTATACTATAGGTATAAAAACATATAAAGGTTGACCTCCCTCTCTGGTGACCATCTCTTGAGGTCTATTGATTCTCTTTCTTTCTCTCATCAGATATCTTTACTGCCATATGACAAATGATCTGAGATTTAGTGGAAGAAATGGGATTTACATTCACAAAGCTATCCATCATGCTGTTTGCCAACTAGGAGATGAAGATTTTGATGCTAGGTCTTGATGCTTGTGGAAAGACAACCATTCTGTATAAGTTGAAGCTTGGTAAAATTGTCACCACAATTCCTACTATTGTCTTCGATGTAGAGACTGTTATATACAAAAACATCAATTTCACTATGTGGGATGTTGGGGGGTCAAGACAAGATTCACCCTTTCTAGAGGGATTACTTACATAATACCCAAGGTCTCATATTTGTGGTGGACAACAATGACAGAGATCGAGTAGTTGAAGCCAGAGATGAGTTGCATAGGATTCTAAACAAGGAAAAGCTTTGAGATGTAGTTTTGCTAGTGTTTGCCAATAAGTAAGATTTTCCCAATGCAATGAATGCACCTGAAATTATTGAAAACCTAGGACTTCACTATCTTCTCTAATGCCATTAGTACATTCAGAGCACCTGTGCTGCCTCTAGTGAGGGCCTCTACAATGGTCTTGATTGGCTTTCCAATTACATTGCCAGAAAAACATAAATAGTTATAGCAGGATGAGGCAAACTTTGTTGACATATCTGGATGTGGATCTAATCTTTGCTTATTTTGGTTGAGTTTTGTTCTTTTATGTGGATGACATCACCTGTTTCTAGGAGGATTCAAATTGTAATTATATTTATTTATTGCATGCCTGAAATACAAGACTGCATTTACTTTGCTCTGATTTGTTGTAAGCCAAACTTGTTTGTTTTTTGTTGTCTTTTTGCCATTGGATCCCAAGGTATATGAACATATAACTACATATAATTGTCTTTGACTATATGTATTACTATAAAAGCTTTATACATAACTATATTTAAATATATAATCTACAACTTATATTTAATATACATTGTATATATTAGTATTCAAAAATATATTTTACTATATCTATACCTATACATAACTATATGTATAGATATATAAAATTATATAAATAAATTAATATACCTACATGTATAAATATAAGTATATGCATATGTGTAACTATATTTATAACACATGTAACTATATTTATAATTACATGTATAATAACATACAACATTATATTTAACTATATTTGTATATCTATATATAAATATTTGTATAACTATATATAAATATTTGTATAACAATATATAAATAATTGTATAACTATATAACACTCTATATAATTAAATATAACTATATTTGTAACTATGTATACATATATGTAAATCTATATATTATTTATAACTTAATATATTTATCTATAACTATTTGTATGAATGTATCTATATATAACTATATGTTTAACTATATAAAAATATTTATAGCTAATATACTATATGTTTAATAACATATAACTATAAATAATTATATCTTATTATATGTATTACTTTAAAGGATTTAGACATAACTATATTTAAATATATAATTTACAACTTATATTTAATATACATTTGTATATATTAGCATTCAAAAATATATTTTACTATATCTTACCTATACATAACTATATGTATAGATATATAAAATTATATAAATAAATATATATACCTACATGTATAATTATAAGTTTAACTATACGTGTAACTATATGTATAACCACATGCAACTATAATTATAATTACATGTATAACAACATACAACATTATGTTTAATTATATGTGTATAACTATATATATATTTATAAAAGTATATAAAACTTTATATAATACAATATAACTATTTTTAACTATTTATACATATATGTTTTCATATATGTAAATCTATATATTTGGTTATAACATTGTATATTTTTATGTATAACTAAATATAAACTACTATGAATATATATATAACTACATGTTTAACGATATATAATTTTTTAGAACAATATATATTATATGTATACTAACATATAACTATAAATAATTATATATTACTATATGTATAAATATAAAAACTATATACATAACATTATTTAAATATATAATTAACAATATGTATTTAATATACATTTTTATATATTAGTATAAAAAATGTATTTTAGTATATCCATGCCTATACATAAATATATGTATAAATATATGAAATTATATGATAAAATATATATACATACATGTAAAAATATAAGTTTAACAATACGTGTAACTATATGTATAACCACATGTAACTATATTTATATTATATGTATAAAAACATACAACATAATGTTTAACTATATGTATATACTATATTTAAATATTTGTATAACTATAAAAAACTCTATATATAAATATAACTTTATTTTTAATTATGTATACATATATGTAAATATATATAATTGTTTATAACTTTGTATACATTTATTTAAATATACATATAACTACTTGTATGCATATATCTATATATAATTATTATGTTTAACTATATGTAACTATTATAACTACATTTACTAATCCTAACATATAATTATATATGGGATAATACTAATTTGTTGCACTAACTTGATATTAAATGGCAAAAGATATAATATCAACAATATGTAAGCACATAGCATGAGAGT
>JAREIK010001946.1:59226-86964 GCA_029783825.1 Sapria himalayana
GATAGATAGTTAGATGGAAAGATAGATAGATAGACAGATAGATAGTTACATAGATAGATAGATTGACACATAGACATATATACAATTAGATAGATAGATATATAGATAGATATTTAGATAGACATATATATAAATAAATAGATACACAGATAAATAGATAGTCAGATAGACAAATAGATAGATAGTAAATTTACAGATAGATAATAAGATAAACAAGTAGATAGATAAACAAATAGATAGTTAGACAGATAGATTGATTGATTAATAGATAGACAGATAGATAAATTTTTACATAGTATAATAGACATATATATTAAAATATAGATATATAGATAAATAGAGACACATATAGACAAATAAAAAGATAGATAGAAAGATAGATATATAGATAAATAGTTAGATAGATATATAGATAGATACATAGATAAATAGATAGTTTAATAGATGAATACAGAGATAGTGAAAAAATAGATAGACAAATAGACAATTAGATAGATACAAATCTAGATAGAGAGACAGATAGACAAATAGACAGATAGATAGAAACAAAAATGAATAAATAAATAGATATATAAACATGTAGATACATAGAAAATTAGAAATATATACAGATATACAGATGGAAAAATAGATAGATAGATAGGTAAATACATAGATAGATATATTGATAGATATATAGATTGACAATTAGCTAGATAGAGAGATAAATAAATACATAGATACATATACACATAGACACAATAACACATAGACACATTGACACATAGAGACATAGACATATAGACACATAGACATAGATAGATTGATAGATACAAAGAGAGATAGTCATACACATATACAAATAGAAATATAAGTAGATAGAGAGATAGACAAATAGAGAAATGGATAAATATAAAGATAAACAAATAGATAGAAAGATAAAAAGATAGATTTATAGACAGACAGACAGATAGATAGATAGCTAGATATATAGATTGTGAGATAGACAAATATATATTGATAGATTGATAGACAAATATATAGATAGATAGATAGATATACATATATTCAAATATATAGATAGATACATAGTTAGATAGATAGACTGATAGACAAAAGAGATAACTAGCAGATAGATAGATAACTAGCTAGATAGATAATTAGATAGATAGATAGATATATAAATAGATAGAAAAATAAATATAAAGATAAATAGATTAACAAAAATATAGATATATAGAAAGATAGATAAACTAATAAAAAGAAAGACAGATAGAAATATTGATAGATTGACATATAAATAGATAGATAGTTAGATAGTTATAAAAATAGATAGATGGATAGCCAAATAGTCAGATAGACATATACATATATTAACAGATAGACATATAGATAGTTAGAAAAATAGAAAGATAATTACATAAACACATAGATAAATAAATAGACAGATAGATTAGACAGATTGATTGATAGACAAATAAATAGTTAGATATATAATTAAGATAGATATATAGATAGATAGATATATAAAAGATAAAGAGATAAACAGATATATAGATAGCTACATAGATATATAGAGAGAAAGACAAATATATAGATTTACTAATATTCTAATACATAGAAAGATATTTAGACAATTCGATAGATAGATAGATTAAAAGATAGGCACTTAGATAGATAGATAGATAGTTAGTTAATTAGTTATAAATATAGTTAGATAAACATATAATGAATTAGAAAAATAATTAGATGGACATACATATAGATAGATATATAAATATATAGATAGGCACTTAAATAGACAGAAAGATAGATAGACAAATAGACACATAGATAGATATATAGATAGATAGATAGATATATATATATATATATATAGATAGAAAATAGACAGACAAAGAGATAGATAGATAGAAAAACATTTGGATAGTTAGATAGATATAAAGATAGATAAATACACAGAAATATAGATAGATAGATAGATAGCTTTAATGAATGACTAATAGAAAAAAATACAATTAAAAAATTAGATAGATAGATAGATATATAGATAGAAATTTAGAGAGATCGACAGATAGATAAATTTATAAAAAGTTAGATAAACATATAGATAGATAAAGAGTTAGATAGATAGATAGATAGATAGACAATTATAAAAATATATAGATAGATAGACAAATAGATAGATAGATAAAAAAATACATATACAGATAGATAGATATATGGGTAGCTGATACATTGATAGATAGATATATAGATAGAAAAACATCATATAGATAGTTAGACAAATATACAAATAGACAGATAGATAGATAGATAGATAGACAAGTAGATAGATATAAAGATAAATTTATTTACTAATAGACAAATAGATAGTTATATAGATAAATGTATCAACAAAAAGTAAAAAATATAAATAGACACAAATATAGATAGATAAATAGACATTTGGACAGATAGATAGATATATAAATAAAAGATAGAAATATAGAAATTCAAATAAATAGATATATATATATATAGATAGACAAATAGAAATATTTAACAAATCGACATATATATTGATAGAGATATAGATAGATCGAAAGATAAATAGATAGATAGATAGATAGAGTGAAACAAAGATAAATATAAAGATAGATAGATGACAGATAAACAGAAAGATATAATGACAAGTAGACATATAGATAGTTAGAAAAATAGATAGATAGGTAGACACACACACACACTCACACAGATATACATAGATATATAGATTGATAGATATAGATAAATAGACAGGAAAATAAATAGATAGTTATATAGATAGATATACAAATAGATAGATAGACAAATTGACAAATAGATAGATAGATAGATAGATAGATAAATTGATTGATTGATAGAAGGACAGATCGACATATATACAGATAGATAGATAGATTGATAGATAGATAATTAGACAATTAGAAAGATAGATATATAGACAAATAGATAGATAGATAGATAGTTTGATAGACAAACAGACATATAGATAGATAGATGATAGATAGATAGATTCATAGATAAATAGATAAAAAATATAAAGAATGACATGAAAGAAAGATAGAAAGATAGATGGATAGATAGAAAGATAGACAAATAGATAGATATAGAGTCAGATACATATGATTATAGATAAATATATAGATAGAAAGATAAACAAATAAATACATAGATAGAAAAACAAAAAGTTAGATAGACACATAGATAGATAGATAGATAGACAAATCAATAAATGCACAAATAAAAAGATAGATAGATAGACATATAGATAGATTAACATATTGATAGATATATAGAAACATAGATAGTTAAATTGATTGATTGATAGGTAGACAAATAAACATATATATTGATAGATAGATAAATAGATACATATATACATATATAGATAGAATGATCGATAGCATAAATACAAAAAGACATATAGATAGATAGATAGAAAGACAGAAAGAAAGATAGATAAATAGATAAACATGTAGACAGATTGACAAGTAGACTATTAGATAGATAGATTGATTGATCGATAGATAGATAGCTAGATAGACACATATACTATTAGAATTATATACTAAAAGATTGATAGAGATATATACTTTGAGATAGATAGACAAATAGAAAGATAGTTAGATAGATAGATAGATAGATAGATAGTTTGTTAAAGATATAGACATTTAGATAGTTTGATAAATAGATATATAGATTAATAATCTAATTGATGATAGAGTGATAGAAAGAAAGACAGATAGATAGATATAAAGATAGATAGAGAAATTGATAGATAGATAGACAGACAAACATATAGATAGATACAATGATAATTATATAGACAGGTTGAAAAATAGATAGAATGAAAAATAAATTGATATTTAGGTAGGCAAGTAGATAGAAATATAAATAGAAACATATAAAGATATATAGAGCCAAAAATAAATAGTTAGGCAGATAGATAGATATATATGTAGAAAGATTGATACACAGGAAGATATATACATAGGTAGATATATACATAGACAGATAGACACCTAGCTCCATAGAGAAATAGACACATATACTCATATACACATATACACATATACACATAGACACATAGATACATATACATTTAGACACATAGAGACATAGATACATAGACACCTAGACACAGACACAAAGACATAGACAGATAGATAGGTACAAAGTGAGACAAATAGATAATTAAATAGCCATATATACAGATAGATAGATAGATAAAAAAATAGTCAGATAGATTGATAAACAATAATATAAATAGATAGATAGATGTATAGATACACATATTGTCATATAACCAGATAAATGGATAGATAGATATATAGATTAATAGATAAACAATAGGTAGATAGATTAATAAACAAATATATATAAATAGATAAATAGTTAAACATATATAAAGATATAGAGATAAAAATATAGATAGCTAGAGGGATAGACAAATAGTTATTTAGACAGATACACAGATAGACAAATAAATAGATATTTAGATATATAGATAGATATATATATATATATATATATATATATATATATATATATATATAGGTAGACAGATAGATAAACATTATACAAATAAAAAGATTTATAGATAAACACATAGATAGATAGACAGATAGATAGATAAATAGAAAGACAGATAGATTGATACACAGATAGATAGAAAGATAAATTAATAAATACTCATATATTTAGTTATACATATAGACAAATACATAAAAATTTAGAATGACATATAAATAGATAAATATATAGATAAATAAATAGATAAACATATCAAAAGATAGTAAGATATACAAATAGACAAATAGAAAGATAGTGAGATAAAGAGATAATTAGAAAAACTAATAGAGAAAAAGTCATATAGGTAGATAAAAAGAAATATAGTTTAACATATACAAAGATATACAAATTGAAAGTTAGAGAGATAAATAGATAATCATATAGAAATATAGATAGTTACATAGATAGATGATACATAGACAGATAGACAAATAGACTGATAGATAGATAGATAAAAAAAACACAAATATACATATAGATAGATAGACAGATAGATAAATAAACAAATATAGAGATAGACAAATAGACAGATAGATTGATATAGAGATAGATAGATAGACAAATAGATAGACAAATAGATAGAAACTTATATAGATAGATAGATAGACAGATTCAATGTTATATACATAGACACATAGATAGATAGACATACAAATTGACAGACAAATAGATAGATAGATAGATATATAAATATATAGATAGAGAAATAGAAAGATATACAGATACATAGATAGATAGATAAAAAAATAAACAAATAGACTAATTGATATATAGATAGATAGATATGTAGATAAATAGATAAATAGATACAAAAATAGACATATAGATAGATAGCTAGATAGATAGATAGAAAGATTGACATATAGATAGAATAATAAATAGACAAATAGACAAATAGATAGATTGATAGATAGATTAATAGATTGATAGATTGATATATTATTTGAAAGGTAGATTGACAGCTTGATAGTAAGACAGATAGACAGATTGATTGATTGATAGATAAATTGATAAATAGATAGTTAGATAAATAGACAGATAGATTGATTGAAAAATAGATATCTAATTAGATAGTTAGGCATATTAACATATAGATAACTATATAGAAAGATAGATAGGTAGATAGATAGATAGACTATTAAACAAATAGATAGATAAATCGATATACAAATTGACAATAAAACATATAGATAGATAGACAAAAAAGCTAATATGAGGATAAGCAGATAATAATATAAATAGTTAACATATATATATATATATATATATATATATGTGGACATATATTCAGATAGATATATAGATGTAAAATTAGGCTGCTAGATAGATAGATAGTTTGTTAGTTAGATTGATAAATCATCTGAATGATAAATGATAAGATAAACAGATAGAAAAATAGATAGATGGATTGATAAACAAATACATATATAAATAAATAGATAGATTGATAGATAATAGGATAGACAAATAGATAGATTGATAGATTGATAGATATATATATATAAATTGGCCGATAGATTGATATGTAAATTGACAAATAGACACAAAGGTAGATAGATAGAAAGATAAATAGATAGTTAGTTAGTTAGACATAAAAATAGATAAATAAATAGAAAGATAGATAGATATATAGATAGAAAAATATCCTAATAAAAAGATAGATACAAAGATAGATAGATAGATAGTTAGTTAGTTAGTTAGATAGATAGATAGATAGTTAGTTAGTTAGTTAGATAGATAGAAAGAATGATAAACATATAGATAAACAGACTGATAGTTTGATTGATAGTTATAGAGTTAGATAGATAGATTGTTAGTAAAATAGATATATTGACAATTAGATAGAAAGAAAGATAGATAGGTATAAAGATAGGAAAATAGATAGATTGATACATAGATCGACAAATATATTGCTAGGCATATAGATAGATAGATAGATAAATAGATAGATTGATACATAGTTTGACAAATAGACTAATAGAAAGATAAAGATAAAGATATATATATATATATATATATATATATATAGACTAATCAACAAATATGTAGATAGGTAGATGAGTAGATAGGCAGATATACAAATAGACAAATAGTTTGATAGATAGATAGATAGATAGATGGATAGATTGATAGGAGATAGATATATAGATAGATAAATAGATACATAGATTTACTGATAGACTGATAGTTGTATTGATAGTTAAATAGTCAGATAGTTAGAGAAATAGATATATAGACAATTAGACAGATAGACACATAGATAAATGCACAAATAGATATAGAGATAGGTAGAGAGATAGATGGGTAGATAGATAGATAGATATATAGATTGATAAATTAATAAACTGTTAGACTTATAAACATATAGTCAAATAGATAGATAGACAAATAGAAAAATTTATTGATAGATAGATAGAATGATAGATAGACATATATATAGTTATATAGATATATAGATAGATAAATATATAAATAGATAGATAGATAGACAAATAGATATATAATTAGATAGTTAGACATATTAACATATATATAGATAAATAGATAGATTGATTGATTTTTAACCAAATTGATAGATAGATAGATTTATAGAATGACAAATAAATATATATATATAGATAGACAAAAAAGTTGTTTGGAGGATAAGGAGATAAAAATATAGATAGTTTGACATATATATATATATATATATATATATATATACACACATATAATTTGATAGATAGATAGAAAGATAGTCAGATAGATAGATAGATAGTTAAAAAGATAGATAGATAGATAGACAGACAGATAGATAGATAGATAAAAAAATAGCATCATAAAAAGGTAGATAGCTAGATACAAGATAGATATATAAAAATAGAGAGATAAATAATTAGGCCGATAAGTAGATAGATAGAAAGATAGATATATAGATAGATAGATAGATAGATAGTATGATAGACAAATTGATAGATAGCTAGATAGACATATCGACATATAGATAGTTAGATAGATAGAAAGAAAGAAAGATTGATAGAAAGTTAAATAGATAGACTAATATACTGATAGTCTAATTGATAGTTAAAGAGTTAGGTAGTTATACAAATAGATATATAGACAAATAGATAGATAGATAGCTATACAGATTAGCTAATCGATAGATAGAATGATAGATAGATAGACAAATATAATTATAGACATATAGATTGAAAAATATATAAATATATATATATATAGATAGATAGACAAATAGACTTATAGAAAGATAAAAACATATATAAAAATTTAAATAGATAGACAAATATAAAAAATAAAGTTAGTTAGATAAAGAAAATAGGTAGATAGGGAGATGGATATAAAGGCAGATATACATATAGACAAATAGTAATATATATGGATAGATAGATAGACTGATCGATATCCAAAAAGATAGATGTATAGATAGATAGATAGATAGCTAGAAAGATAGATAGATAGATAGATAGATACACAAATAGATAGATAGATAGATAGACAAATAGATAGATAGATAGATAAAAAGATAGATATAATGATAAATAAATAGATAGACTGTTAGATTGATTGTTCGATTGATAGTTACATAGTTAGATAGTTAGTAAAATAGATATATAGACAAATAGACATATAGACAAATATGCAAATATATAGAGAAATAGGTAGACAGATAGATAGGTAGATAGATAGATAGAAAGATATATAGATAGAAAGATATATATATTGACTAATAGACTGATGGACTGAAACAAAATTAGATAGTTAGAAAGATATACAGATAAAAAGATATATAGTTTGAAAATTACAGATATATAAAATTAGGTAATTAGAGATTCAGACAAGAAGACAAATAAATAAATATATAAATAAAAAAATAGATAGATAGATAGAAATATAGATAGATTTATTGATTGACATATAGACATACAAATAGATAAATATATAGATAGATAGATAAAAAGAAAGATAAGTAGATAGATAAATAGAAAAAAAAAATTTTAGATAGATATATAGATATGTATATATATAGGTAGATAGAAAGATAGATAAAAATATTGATAAATAGATTGATAGATATACTATTATGTAGATAGTCAAATATATATCACTGCAAAAAAATCCCAAATAACTTGGAAATTTTCCCCAGCTAAATAGGATTTTGCTGTTGCTAAAACAAAATAATGATGGATTAATGACCGAAGTTTTCCAAAACTAATGTGCTCATCGCAATAAATTAATATTCAAAAAATTTCCTATCAAAAAATTTTTAACTCCTTAAAATTCCCTAACAAAATTTATTTTTTCCCTTGCTTAATCTGATCATATTTTAAATTTATAGAAAAGTCCTTATCTAAATTAGCAAGGGAACAATCCCTAGCTATTTTCATTCCAAAATTAGTTTTACTATTTTATTTTTTTACAAAAAAATTGATTACATATTTTTAAGTTTTTATAATAAATTAAATAAAAACATAAACTATAAATGATAATTTATAATTAACAAAATATAAAAGTAATTAATAAATTTTTTTGATACTATATATTACATTGTTAAAACAATAACATAACAAAATTTTATTGCATCTTCATCAATACATCTAACGACATTGCATAAAGTATAATCTATTCATAAAATTGACATTCCTTTCTCTCCCCTGGCTCCTCTGGTCATCAGTGAAGAAATCATAGCCATATTTCTGTATCACACCTTCCTAATATAAAAAATCATAAACAAAAAATAATGACCCACCTCAAGTCTAGACCTTGATACTTTATTGCTGAAGAATGAAAATGATCCACCTCGGCACGAACATGAACCATCATATTGAATATGATGGCTTCAAAAAATGAAGGTGCCCCAATTGGAGCGATCATCAAATTCTACCAGCAGAATCCTTCTTTTAATTATTGTTTTATTTAAAGAAAAAAATGCAAAACAAGACTATTGTTTTCCACTTAAATAAGAAGCACATGCAAAGCATGCTTGAAAAGCAAGAGTACACACTCATATTTTAAAATTATTAGAAATGATAATTTTAATAAGAACTAGACATTTTCTAGATCCTCAAACCTCTGAACATAGCTTCCTACTATTATCCCAACAAATCAAACCTAAGAATGGGTGTAGTGAGACCAATGTGAGGTGGAAATCATACCCAAATAAGATTCTGGATCAGGTTAGGTCATTAGGAATAACCCTAATTTTTTATTGGTGTCCATTATATATAACTACATCTACAACATGTATAACTACATGCTTCAGAAACTAAATATCCATTCATATCATTCAACTAATTCATACATATTTTTTTGGATATTGTATAAATCTTTATCATTTTCCCAAATATTTTAAGAACTTAAAATTACTTTTTTCAACCTTAAATGTATTTTTATTGTATTTTTATAAGTTTGTATTAATCATTAAGCTTTAATATGTTTAGGGTTTGTATTTTTGTTTCACTTAAAATCATTTAACTAAATTTGATTTCTAATAAAATGTTTATTTGTTAAAATATATGTTGTAATTTCAAAACAAATAATAATATGTCTGTGAAATAAATATAATAAAAAATTTTTAAAATATATATGTGATGTAGTTTCATTTTACAAAGATAAAACTTTAAAAATAAAATTTATTTACAAAATAAAAATTGCACCTCATAATATGCAATATGTTATATTTATTATAAATAAACAATGCTTGAAATGTATCTATTAATTACAAAAAAACATTGTCATGTATTCAATTTGAAAAAAAAAATTAAAAATAATTATTTAAAAAAACAAATTCATATATTTATATGGTCATTTATATATTATGAATAAAATAAATAAAATAATTATTTGTAGAAAAATTTACTCATATATTTATATGGTAATCTGTTTTGTTTGAACATAAATAAAGAAATAATTATTTTTTTACGAAACATTAAAAACATTTATTTATATGCACTCCATTATATTTGTTTGAATTTTAAACTTTCTAAAAATTTATTAATAATAATAAATAACGGATAAAAATTTATCATAGACATTAATATTTTAATAAAAAGATTATATAGAAAAACAAAAACAATATTATCTATTTATGAACTATATTTTCAATTTTAACATGATTTTAAGAATAAAATAATTTACAAATATGTTAACTTCATTTATTTATATTAGTATAATTATAGTTATTTTAATATAAATATTAAAAAACAACTATTTGAATAAAATAGAAGCTCATATATTTAATTCATAATTTCATTTTACACATTAATATGCTTCACACACACACAAATATATTTGTTTTAAATATAAAAATTTACAATATTTTATACATTATGTACAATATATAATATTTTATTTTAATTAAATTTTCAAAATCAAAAAATTTTAAATACATTTACACACACACACACACACACACACATATATATAATAGTTTCGTGTGTAACTTTAAAAATACATTATGTATATAGGTATATATGTGTGTTTGTGTGGGTGTACAGTAGTATATGCATGCATACAAGTATATACACACTACTTTGAAAATGTAGATACATGTGTGAATATATACAAAAGTACAAAAATATGTATGCTGATATATAATGTATAGTAATGTATATGGATGTATAAATGTGCGTGTCTGTAGGGCAGTGTATATGCACATATATATTAATGCATATATATGTAAATATCAACATTAATTTTGAGAAGAAAAATACTTGAGCACATAAATATTAACATATTCCACAAATTCATGAGAGTTGGAGCAAAAAGTGACATTTTTGCAAAATACTACTAATCTTCTATCTGCAACACTTTGCCTCAAAATTTGATCAGAGTACTACTTGCAATGATAAGGTTCATTCAATACTACATATCATGGAGTTACATTTTTATTCAATATTATAATTTGTTCAAATAAAATAATCTATCTAATATCTTTTTCATCAACTCTTCTATCTTCTTTTTCTAGTCTTTATAAGCTATTTTAAATTTTGATTATATGTGCATTTCTTATCTAATATCTCTAGTTCAAACTATTATAATAGTAAAATTTATCAAATCATTCTAGGCCTGACATCTTTCTTTTCTATGAGATATTTGATTATAGAATATTTAGTATATACTATGACTTTGGTTCCCACTAAATATGATATTAACTTGCCAAAAGAAAAGATTGTTGATACATGTTCTTTCTCTATAGTGATGTAATTCAATTGGCCATTTGAGAGCTTGTTGTTATCATAGTATATGATAACTATTTATAAATATTTGTATAACTATAGAAAACTCTTAATAATTATATTTAACTATATGTGTAACTATGTAAACTATTTTTATAACTATATTAATAACTATATTAATAACTATATATAACTATTTTTTAAATTTTATAATATTATATAACTATATGTGAAATTCTATATAACTATATTTTTAAGAAAATATATCATATGTATAATAATATATAACTATATATAATTGTATTTTACTCAATGTATAGCTTAAAAATGTTATATATAACTATATCTTTAACTACATACATATTTATAGCTATATATGTATAACTATATATAAATATTTGTATAACCATGTAATACTCTATATAATTAAATATAACTATATTTGTATCTATATATACATGTATGTATTCATATATTTAAATCTATATATTTCTTTATAACTTTGTATATATTTATGTATAACTACTTTTATTTACTTTTATGAATATATCTACATATAATTATATGTTTAACCATATATAACTTTATTTTTAATTATATATACTATAGGTATAAGAATATATAGATGTTGAACTCCCTCTCTAGTGACAATCTCTTGAGGTATATTGATTTTGTTTCTTTCTCTCATCAAATCTCTTTACTGCCATATGATAAAGAGATTGAGGTTTAGTAAAAGAAATGGGATTGACATTCACAAAGCTATTCAGTAGGCTATTTGGCACAAAGGAAATGAGGATTTTGATGCTAGGTCTTGATGCTAGTGGTAAGACAACCATTATGTATAAGTTGAAGCTTGGTGAAATCGTCACCACAATTCCTACTATTGTCTTCAATGTAGAGACTATTGAATACAAAAACATCAATTTCACTGTGTGGGATGTTGGGGGTCAAGACAAGATTCACCATTTCTTTAGGGATTACTTCCAAAATACCCAATTTCTTATATTTGTGGTGGACAACAATGATAGAAATCGTGTTATTGAAACTAGAGATAAGTTGCATAGGTTGTTAAATGAGGAAAAGTTTCGAGATGTAGTTTTGCTGGTGTTCGCCAATAAGAAAGATCTTCCCATTGCTATGAATGCAACTAAAATTATTGACAAGCTAGGACATCACACTCTTCGCCAATGCCATTTGTCCATTTAGAGCACCCGTGCTACCTATGGCGATGGCCTCTACGAGGGTCTTGATTGGCTTTCCACTTACATTGCCAGCAAGTCATAAATAATTTTAGCAGGATGAGACAAACTTTGTTGACATATCTGGATGTGGATCTAATCTTTGCCTACTTTGTCTGAGTTTTGTTCTGTTATGTGGATGAAATCATCTAGTTCTAGGGGGATTCAAATTATATTCATATTTATTTATATCACGCCTAAAATACAAGACCTCATTTACTTTGCACTGATCTATTGTAAGCCGAGCTTGTTTGTTTTCTATTTTGTGTCTTTTTGCCATTGGATCCCAAAGGTATAAGAATATACAACTATAAATAGTTGTCTTTGACTATATGTATAACTATAAAATATTATATATAACTAAAATTTAAAAATATAATTAACAACATATATTTAATATACATTTTTATATATTAGTATATAAAAATATATTTTACCATATATATACCTATAGATAACTATATCTATACATATATAAAATTATATGAAAAAATATATAAAGCTACATCTATAAATATAAGTACAACTATATGTGTAGCTATATGTATAACCACATATAACTATATGTATAATTACATGTGTAACAACATACAATATTATTTTTAACTATATGTGTATAATTATATATATATATTTGTATAACTATATATAAATATTTGTATAGATATATACCACTATATAATTAAATACAACTATATTTGTAACTATGTATTCATATATGTAAATTTATATATTTATTTATAACTTTATATATTTATGTATAACTATATAAAAATATTTATAGCTATATATACTATATGTATAATAACATATAACTATAAATAATTATATCTTATTATATGTATAACTATAAAAGCTTTATACATAACTTAATTTAAATAAATAATTTAAAACTTATATTTAATATACATTTGTATATATTAGTATATAAAAATGTATTTTATTATATCTATACCTATACATTACTATATGTATAATTATATAAAATTATAAGAAAAAATATATATACCTACAAGTATAAATATAAGTATAACTATACACGTAGCTATATGTATAACCACGTGTAACTATATTTATAATTACATGTATAACAACATACAACATTATGTTTAACTATATGTATATAAATATATATAAATATTTGTATAACTATATAACACTCTATATAATTAAATATAACTATATTTGTAACTATCTATACAAATATGAAATATATATATTTGTTTATAACTTTGTATACATTTATGTATAACTACTTATAATTACTTGGAGCTATGGATCATTACAAAATAGCCTTAGAAATCAGGTATGATTTGGATGATAGCTATCATACACTACTTTCTTTTTCCTTATAGAACTAATGAATGCTAATAAAATATTCATAAAATTTGAAACTTGTAATTATATCACAATGTTCCTATAATAATGAGAGTAATATAAGCTCCAATTTGTTTAACAATTTACATCCTCAGTTCATTGGGTACACTCTGGGAAAGCTACATGAGTTGGTAATGAAATCATACAAATATCATGAGATTGCTGCTACTTAAAATGAGCTATTGGAGCTATGGATCAATGCAAACCTATCTCAAAAATCAAGTATGATTTTTATGATAGCCATCACATACTGCTTTCTTTTTTCCTTATTAATCTAATGAATGGTGAAAAATGTTCATAAAATTTGAAACTTGTAATCATATTAGGTTCGCTATTATGTTTCTTTCATGGCTGATTTATGAACTTCTCTAGACTATTATGCATTTCTATTTAATATTACTTATCATCTAGTTTGTGCTTTGCTTATTCACCTGATATCTACATGAAAACATCCATTGAGTAGCCAAGTAATTTTACACGTGGAACTTGATTGAGTATATATGTACATGTATGCTGTAGTGTATATTTACATATATTATATGTACATATACATATATACTGGTATATATGTATAAGTATTTACTAGTATATATGTACATACTTGTACAAGTATACACTGCAGTGTAAATGTACATACATGTACATATATACTATAGTATATTATATACACACATATATGTACATATACACTGTAGTGTATGTGTTCATTTAGTGAGTATCTATGTACATATAAATACTTGTACATATATACCAGTATATATGTAGATATACATATATACCAGTGTATACATATATATTACTATATATGTATAAGTACATATATAACAGTATATATATACATATATACTACATTATATATGTACAAATATTTTATAGTTTTATATATTTATGACATAAAGTTTTGCAAAATCATGACATAGAGTTTTTAGTGAAGTAGAATTTAGCATGGTTTTCATAAAATTAAAATTTTACAAGGTTTGTAGTAATCTAAAACTTTTCATTTGTTATATCTGCTACTAAACTATATGTGTATACCTATATATAAATATTTGTATAACTATATAAAACTCTATATAATTAAATATAAGTATATTTGTAATTATGTATACATATATGTGTATATATATATATATATATATATATATATATATATATATATATATATATATATATATATATATATATATATATATATATATATATGTAAATCTATATATATATATATATATGTAAATCTATATATTTGTTTATAACATTGTATATATTTATGTATAACTACATATAACTTCTTATCTGAATATATCCATATATAACTATATGTTTAACTATATATAACATATTTATACCTATATATACTATATGTATAATAACATATAAATATAAATATTTGTATCTTACTATATGTATAACTATAAAAACTTTTTACATTTACATTAGGGATTAATCAGATATAAGAATAAAAAAGTAAAATTTATGATTAATTAAAAAATTTATTTAAATATTAAAAAAATTAAGTATTTTTGTTTAGTGAAATTATGGTTATGAAGTATCTAAAGATGATATCTTTTTAATTCATATAAGTTAGAGCTAAGTGATAGGTTGGTTTGTCGAATTTGAATCTTTATAACCTGTTAAAATACTTTGACATCAATTTTTATTCTACTACTTTTAGAGGATATGAAGAATCTAGATGCATTAAGTTTGTAAAAATTATATAAAATTTTTTTGTGATATCTAAAATGTCTCGTGATTTGCTGATCATTACTATGTTTAGTGTATATTAAAATCTATCATATTTATGATTATGAATATTATTTTATATAGGAAAATCAAATTACAATCAATATTATTGCAAATATGTTATGATAGAAAGATTAAGATAATAAATAGATGAGCCTTCAAAATCAAATTCATACATTACAACAAAATACATATAATGATGTATATGATAAAATTTAAAGTTGTACAAATCATAATAGTTAGATTGATAAAGATTTTATAATTTTTATTATTTTATGACTTAATGAGTTGTAATATTTTTTATGCTTTAGTTTTATTTTGAAAGATAATGTTACCATATTTTATTTTAATAAGTATTAATTATAATTTTAAATTAAATAAATTTTTTAATATTTTTTTAATTCATAATTTTAAATTTTTTACATACTTGGTATGTATTTATTTATTTTTTATTTACATTATGTATACATGTATCTACACAATAATTTCTATCTATATACAATGTGTATATGTATATATTCAATATGAGTGTATATACACATTGTATGTACATTCTATATATATTATGTATATATTTTGTATATTGTAATACACAATAATTATATTATGTGTATATATAGATACACATAACAATTAACACATCTATGTTATGTATAATATATTGATATAATGCTGCCATCATGCTCAGCACTTGCTGCCTGCACACACTGTCCATGGAACATGGCCCATAGGAGTCCAAGGACCAGAGCCTGGGCACTTATGAAGTGGACAAGGTACCATGGACAGGCCCTAACGAGGGCATGCCTAGCTTTCCTGGTTCAGACCTAGGGTATTCTAGGTTCACCACGTGCTAGGCTAGGCAATAACCATTCTCATCACAATTGTTGGCAAAGATTTTAATCAGAACTATCTGGACTATCTTAATTTCTTTTTTCTATGAAGTTTGAGGTGATGAATATATATAATATTCATTATATTTATTGCACAATTTTAATTTATGTATATTTTTTTCACCTGTATATAGTCTATGTAGTGTAGTGCTTATATTGATGGCATGCTCCAAACACTTTTACTTTTTTTCTTTAAAAAAACATCATGTGTCTTGGGGCAGTCTTTAACATGTTAGCTGAAATGATGGTGGTGGTGTCGGCATTATGACTTCTATTTCCCCCACTTTCATATCATGTTCAATAATATAAATACATGCTTTTAGGTGCCTCATTCCTAATGCAACCAAACCTATAAAAGAGACCAAGTACAAAGCCACATAGAAGAAGAAATACATGATGAAAATTTATCTCTGAGAGCATGTTGTGATTGAATTAGCATCAAGATCATTGGAGATGGTATTTTTTTGTTTTGGCACATGTTTTGTTTTGTTTTGTTTTGGAAGATAAAAATTCTATTTTTCTGGGCATGTACAGTTCTGATTTTCACTGGGCTACTTTTTTTATTTTATATTTGTCAATTAGTTTTCGTAAAGTTTGAAGCCTGTGCAATTTGTTAATGATACTAAGTTTCTACTTACCATGCAGAGTTGGATGTTCTGGTAGTACAATAATGGGCCTCATGTGCAATCTCTTGTGGTGTGCTGATCTTTATTTTCAGTCATGTGGTGCATGACATGCACTATATATGTACAAATACCGAGTATATAAGTATGAATATACTTGGTATATACATAAGTATTTACTGAGTATATATGTAGGTATATAATGAGTATGTACATAAATGGGTGCATATATTTATTTGTATACATGTATATATTGTCATACATCATCGCCATTCCCACTTTTATTATTAGTGGTAGCTAGTGGCAGCAGCTGCTGTGGCAGTGGCAGTAGCTGCTATGGCAGTAGTAGCAGCAGCGGTAGTAGTGGCAGCAGCAGCAATAGCAATAGCAACAGCAGCTATAGCAATAGCAGAAGCAACAATAGTTGTGCCGATAGGAGCAGCGGCGGTGGCAGCTGCAGCAGGGATAGTGGAACCAACAATGGTAGCAATGGCAGCAGCAGTAGTAGCAGCAACAGCGGTGGCGGCAGCAACAGCAGCAACAAATGCTATATATACATATGTATATACACACATATATTACTACAATATTTGTACATATAATCCTACAACATTATATGTACATATATACTGAGTATACACATACTCAGTATATATGTACATATAATACTATAGTAATATATGATAATATACACTATAGTATACATGAACATATATACTATAGTATTATATATTTATCAAAACATAACTTTTTTTATTTGTTATTTTTGATTTTATTCACTTATTTAAATTTCATATTGATATGGTACCTCATTGCTCTCCATATGAAGTTTGTATAAGTGGGAGATTCTTTTTACTAGACATGATGCACCGTGACTCGGATAGCTTTGTAGCAGCTGAAAGATTGTGATCGGATGAGCTGAGGATGAGAAAGCAACATCAATGCACAGATAAATTATACTTTATGCACTATCGGTAGATACATTGATGAATAAGATGTAATAAAATTTTGTTATGTCACTGTTTTAAATATGTAAGACAAGGATTTCTTAGATTATAGTTATTCAAAATTATTATTCTAATAATTTATTCATCATTTTGTGTTGCATATTAGCATGGTGGAGTGCTCATTTTTTCTATGTTCAAGATTCCTATTTATATTTTAATGGTTACTGCTACAAATGATCGGTCTCAATTTCTTCTGCTAGTTCTTTTGTTAGCTTGTCAACTCAGGCATGGCGGTGTAGAGAAACCCCCTTATTAAGCCTTGGGACTGATAGAGAATTTTGGTTATGGGGAGGCAAGATGTGAACTTTGATGCCCCAAGCCTGGCTTATGGCTCATCTTCCAGGTTTTTCTCTATGATTCTTTAGAGATATTTTCCAAAATTTAAATAATCTTCGTATTTCTTTTTTATGTTGATAGCGAAGTTTTGTTCCACCTTTGTGAAGTATAAATGAGATAATACTAATTTGTTGTAGTTTTGTGTCATTTGAGGCTATGTGATTATATATATGTACATATTATTCTATAGTAAATACGTACATATATAATGAAGTATATAGAAAACTTTTAAAAAATATAAGTAATACAAAATTTTAAAATTTTGAAATATAATAAAAATATAAATTTTTTCATTAAAGTTAAAAAAAAATAAATTAATATTTAAAAATTAATACATATATGTTTGCCCCTACTAAAATTTATAAGAATTAAATAATTGAGTAATATTTTTTCTATTAACTTTAATATTCAGTCTTTATTAAAATAATTAATAGAACTTTTTTTAATTATCTTATCACTTTAAGTAATTCTTTGAATTTTAAAAATTATAAATGATATCAAATAATATGAAATTTTATGCCTTTAAAATTATTACATATTATCTTCATAAAAATTAATATGATGAATTCTTAAAAATTTGCAACCATAAAATATAAATTTTTATTTATTATTTAATATTAAGAGTATTTTATAACTCTTAGGAGAGTAGATAGAAGAGAAATCATCTTTTCATGTATGTCTTATTATATCAAGTTTGTTAATTTTATAGCTATTTGATATTTTTTTTATAAGGCTAAACATATATATTTTTTAAATTATTTATATATTCATTGTTTAATTAATATTATAATAAAAAATTGTAAGATGTATATTTTTTATTTGTACCTTGCTACACGCACATTAATTTAGTTGAAAAAATTTTAAAAGTAAAGAAAATAAATGAGTCTTTTTGTAATATATATATATATATATATATATATATATATATATATTATATAATTTATTTAATGTTTTTATAATTAAAAATATAAATATTTTGGAAATATATATAATTTGTTATTTAATGTTTATTTTGTCGAGACTAAGTCCTCCATCTTTCTCCCAACATTTTCGAAGAATAAGCGACATAATTACTCCATAGTCCTCCATTCTTTCCTCGACACCGACGCAACATAAACATATTCGAATTAAGTGATATTTTGTTATTGATTTGAGGTACGTTTTCTACCCTAATTATTCATCAATTATCTTAATACGTATTTATTCTATTATTTTTTTTCTGAAATTCTTCTTCTTTAATCATATACATTAATTTAATAATACTTATTGTGATACATACCTAATGCATTTTTGTTGTGTTGGGTATTAGGTATGCTAATATAAACATAATTTAATTATACTTTTTTTAATACATTTTCTGTTAATTTAATTATACTTTTTTTAAATACATATTCTATTAATTTAATTATAATTCGATTGCTTATATAAACTTAATCGTATATAACACAAAATGGGTGTTTTGTGTTGGGCAGTGTGTATATAACACATAAATATATAAGTGTATTTTATTATATTTATAACTATAAAAATAGTTGACATAAACATAACTATATATAAATATGACAATATATATATATATATATCATAATTTTATATATGATACATTCAATATACATGTCGTGTATTTCAGATATTATTAGTATTATATATATAACATTATATACATATTCTACACAAATAAAGATATATTGACTTTATGATATGATTTTAATTATGTATATTTGAAATTTGTAAGTCATCATTATAATATACATGTCTAATAAATTTGCATTATGAAAATATTTATTATTCCATAATGCCTTGCCTACCCAATAAGTATAATTAAATTAATATTTGTAATATATATTTTATACATGACTTTATGTATAGGGAAAATCACGCACTCTTATAAAAATGTAAGATTGTATTTAATATCTGTAAATTTAAAGTATAGTCACATTAATATCTGTTAATGTCAAATTAATATCTGTAAATATTTATTGATCGGTTTTCAATTAGTTCAAATAAAAATGTAATAGGCTTTATGTTACTCATACTAATTTACAAGACATTTGTATACACGTATATATTTGACTATATTTTAATTACTATGTTTAATTAAATGCCGCATAGGTTCCCTTATAAATACCCTAGCATTGACTATCAATATGATTCATACTGGATTAAAATATATAAGATATCCAGCTCATCTGACATACATTATTTCCTACATGAATTGATGCCGATGACTTTTTGATGGGTTTGAGAAGTTCCACCTATATGGATGAGTAGCTCTGACATATTTTATCACCTCTATAGCCATTAACTCATAAATTGTATACCCATGGACTTGACACTGCTTACTTATTGTAAGCTAACCATAGAATTGTTTACTTGAGTAAACACTAGAAACTATTTACTTATTGTAAGCTTAGATAATGAAGAAACTTTGATAATTAATCCAAATAATCAATATCTATGAAATGATAATCCATATTCATATAGTTCACTTTATTACTTGTTAAACTCATATACTTGTGATACATTTTACCATGCTATAAAATAACTAACACTTTCATTGATTTTTGTACTGTCTTGTCTCTCTATAATTTCAATACTTAATGGTCTTTGAGCTATTATAATTACAATGATTCTTAGATTTTGACCTCTTGTTTTTGATTTGCTTTAACATTTTCTCTTGGTTGAATTTCATTCAATTAACTTTGTATATAATTCTAAAAAGGTTGATGTTTCACTTGTCTATCTCTAGTGAATCTCCTTGCTGATAATTAGATCTTGAACATCATCAAATTTCAATTTATTAGTTCTTGATGAACTATGAGCAACTATAATTGTAATATGATAATTTTTGATAGAGAACACAAAAGTATCAATGCACATACTTCATCATTGACTTCTATACCAAACAAACTTAATTGGGTTGTGATTGTGTTGACTTTATTGAGTTATTGGGTCACTGATGTGCTTTCTATCAACTTCAGATTGAAAAAACATCTCATCATGTACACTTTTTTAGCATCAATTAGTTTTTCGTATATACTAGCAAGAACCATCGTAAGCCTTACTATGCTCTTCTCATTTTTTATATTGAAAGTAAGTTGGTAAGATATCATATTTCAGATGAATTCAAGTGCTAGTATGTGCTCATCTTTCTTCTTAGACTCTATTATCTTTCTGAGAAGGGGTTGATATAGATTTTTCTAGTATATATTATCCTCCATACCAATTGTTGATAATAACTTGATTTCCTATTTGTTAGATAGACATTTGGATAAACTGAAAAATATAAAGGAAAACAGATTGAATGAGTGATAGATAGATATATATATATATATATATATATATATATATATATATATATATATATATATATATATATATATATATATATATATAAAGATTGACAAATAGGCTGGAAATAGAAAGACAGATAATTTGAGAGATAGAAAAATAGAAAGAAGATATATAAATTAATTGATAAATATAATAGTTAGATAGTTACATAGATATATAGATTGACATAAAACATTTTGACATAAAATAGAAAGATAAACAAATAGACAAATATATAGATAAACTTATAGATATATACATAGATATACATATAGCCAGATTGATTGATTGATAGTAAGATTGATAGATAGACAAATAGACTGATAGATTAATAGAGAGGCACATAGATATATAGAAAGACAGATAGAGAGATATATACATAAATAATTAGAAAGACAAATACATAGATAGATAGGCAGGTAGGTAGAGAGCTATAAAGATAGATAGATAGATAGATAGATATAAATATAGATAGATAGATTGATTGATTGATAAACAAATAAATATATGGATATAAAGATAGATAGATCGATAAACAAATAGATAGATATATTATAGATATACAGATAGATAGATTAATTGATAGATAAATATATTGATTGATAGATAAATAGATAGATATAAAGATAGATAGATAGATATAAATATAGATAGATAGATAGATAGACATTTAGAAAGGTATATAAATAGAAAGATAAATAGACATATATATAGACAGATAGATTGATTTATTATTAGGCAGATAGATAGACAAATAGATATAAACATAGATAGATAGATAGATAGACAGATAGATAGATAGACAGACAGATATATAAATAGATATATAGACAAATAGATATATAGATTGATAGATAGATTTATATATAAATTATTATACAAATTTATTGACAAATTGATCGACAAATTGATAGAGAGATTGATAGACTATTTGATAGACATAATGATAGACATAATGATAGATAGCTATATTGACAGACAAACACATAGAAAGATTGATAGATACATACAAAGATAAGATAGATAGATAGATAGATAGACAGACATATTGATTGATTGATATATAAATATAAAGATAGATATACAGATAGATAAACAGATAGATAGATAGATAGACAGACATACAAAAAGATAGTAGATAGATATATAGATAGATAGTTAGATAAACAAATATATAGACAAATAGATAGACATATAGTTAGACAGATAGATAGACACATAGATAGATAGATATATATATATATATAGATAGATAAATAGATATATTGATAGATATATAGACAAATAGATAGATTGATAGATTGATAGATATATACACATATAGATAGAGAGATAGATTGATGGATAGAAAGATAGATATATAGATAAGTAGATAAATAGATAGAGAGATAGACAGATAAATAGATAGATAGATATATACATATGTATATATTTTGATAGATAGATAGATATATAGATAGAAAGATTGATACAATGATAAACAGATTAATAGACATTATAATAGATAGATTAAAAGATTGATTGATATATAGATTTACAGAATGATTGATAGACAAATTGATAGTGAAAATGATAGATAGATTGAAAGATAGATTAAATGACAGATAGATAGATAGATACATAGATAAATTGATAAAAATATAGATAGACAGATAGATAGACAAATATATAGAAAGATTATTAGATAGATAGATTAACAAATAGATTGATATATATAAATTAACAGATAGATAGAGATATAGATAGATAAAAAAATATTCGGATATATAGGCATATAAATAGACAGAAAGATATACTAATAGATAAATAAATATACGTATAGAAAGTTAGATAGAAAGATAGATAGACATATAGATAGAAAGAAAGATAGATAGATAGATCAATCGATAGATTCATAGATTGCTAGATAAATAGATACAAAATAGATAGATAGATAGACAGCTAGACAAATTAATATACAAATATATAGATAAATATATAGAAAGATTAATAGTTAAATAGACATATAGATAGTCAGATTGATAAGTTTTTTAAAAGTTAGATTGATAGACAAATTGATATATAGTTTGATAGCCTGATTGATTCACAGATTAATAGACATATTAGTAAATATATTGAAAGATTGATAGAATGATATATTTATAAATAATTAGATAGAAAGATAGATAGACATTAAGTTGAATAGATAGATCGACAGATAGATTGAAATTAAATATATAGATAGATAAATAGATAGACAAATAGATAGTCAAAAAGATAGAAAGATAGAAAAATAGAAAGATATAAAGATTGAAAGATAGATAGTTAGATAGATAGATAAACATATAGATAGACAGATATATAGAAAGATATATTGAAAGATAGATTAATAGATAGATAGTTAGATAGAATGACACATAGATAAACATATAGATAGATAGATTGATCAATAGATAAATAGATAGTAATATGGAAATATAGACAAATAGATAAATAGATAGATATATATTTTGATAGATAGATAGATTGATTGAGAAATAGATAGTCACATAGAAAAATAGACAGATAGTAATATTAAAATATAGACAGATAGATAAATAAATAGGTATATAGATAGATTGATTGATAGATTGATAGATAATTAGATAGACAAATAGACAAATAGGCAGACAGACAAAACTTTAGATAGACATGCAGATAGATAGATAGATAGATAGATAGGTAGATATATAGATATAAAGATATATATATATATATAGATACCCATAAACATAGAAAAATAGATAGACAGATTAATAGATATAATTATAGACAGATTTATAGATAGAGTGATAGACAGATGGATAGACAGTTTGATAGACATATTAATAGATAGATTGACAAACAGAATGTAAGACTGATTGAAAGACCAATAGATAGATAGATAGATAGATAGTCAAATTGATAAAAAGGTAGATAAACAGATAATATAGAGAGATAAATAGACAGATCATTAGTCAGATAGATAGATAGATAGATAGATAGAGAGATTAATTGATTGAGGGATAGATTGAAAAATAAAAAGATAGATAATATAATTGATTGATAGATATATAGTCATATAGATAGACATATAAATATATAGAAAGATAAATAGATAGTTAGATTGATAAAAATACTGATAGATAGACTGAAAGATAGACAGACAGACAGATAGATAGACATATAAATAAAAAGATTATTAGAAAGATAGATAGATAGCAATATAATATATATATATATATATATATATATATAGAAACATAAATTGCCAAATCGATAGGCAAATATATAAATAGATTAAAAATTATATAGGAAAATAGATAGTCAGATTGATAATTAGATTGAAAGATAGATTCAGAGATGTATCTATAGCCAATTTAATAGCCAAATTGATACACATATTGATAGACAAATTGGTAGATAGATTGTTAGACATATTTATATATAGAAATATATACATATAGATAGTCATTTATATAGATAGATACATAGATATGTAGGTAGATATTAAATTGATAGATAGATAAACATAAAGATAGATAGAAAGATATATAGAAAAATAAACTGATAGATAAATAGATAGAGAGAAAGATATATAAAAAAATGACTAATAGATAGATAGATAATAGATATATAAATAGAAAGATAGGTAGATAGATTAATTGATTGATAAATAGACAGATAGAAAGACAAGATAATGACAGACAAATAGATAGACAAATAGACAGACATATAAAAAGAAAGATAAATAGATGAATAAACCAATAGATAAACAAACATACAGATAGACATATAGATAGATAGATATACAAATAAAAAGTCAAATAGATAGACAACTAATAGAAAGAAAGATATATAGACAATTAAAAAACATATATACATATAGATAGATAGACAAATCTAAAGAAAGACAAATGGATAGTAAGATAGACAGACAGATTGATAGGTAGATAGACATAAGATATATATACAAATATTTATATAGATAGATAGATAGACAGAGAGATAAATAAATAGATAGACAAATAGTTATACAAATAGATAGATAGATAGATAGATAAATCGATAGATTGATAGATAGATTGATAGATTGATAAACATATAGATAGACATATAGATGGATGGATACACAAACATATAGATAGACAGATAGTCAGATATACAAATAGATAGATAGATAGACATATATATAAAGAAATAGATTTATAGATAGATAGACAAACAGATAGATATACATTTATATATATAGATAGACATATAGATAGATAGACAGATAGATAGACATATAGATAGATAGACATATAGATAGACATATAGATAAATAGACAGATAGATAGACATATATACATACAAATAGATAGTCAGATATACAAAGCGATATATAGAGAGATAGATAGATAGGTAGATTGATAGATAGTTTGACAAATAGACTAACAGATACATATGTAGATAGTTTGATAGACTAATAGATAGACAGATAGATAGACAAATTGACTTATAGACATTCAAATAGATAGTCATATAAACAAATAGATTGACAGATAGATAATTAGATATATAGATATAGAGATAAATTTACTATTAGATAGACAGATAGACTGATATATAGATAGATAGATATATATATAGATAGTTTGAAAGATAGATTGATAGCAAGATAAAATATAGATAGACATACTGATATATAAATAGATAGATAGATAAAGAGATACATAAATATGTAGATAGACAAATAGATAGAATCACTACAAGAAAAATTCATTTTAGCTAGAGATCAATCCCTAGCTAAATTGCAATGGATTAGCTTTGGGAATAACAATGGATTAATGTTTTTTTAGAAAAAAAAAATAGCAACGGATTAGCGACGGAAAACTTTTCATAAGTTTCGTAAAAAAAGGCTAGGGATTTAGCGACAGATTAGCGACGAAAGATTTTCGTAAAATCCGTTCAACAAAAGCGGGGTTTTTAGCACCGGAATTAACGATGGATTAGTGACAAAAAATTTTCGTAAATTCCTCTCAAGAAAAGCGGGGAATTTACTAACGAATTAGTGACAGAATATCCCTAGATAATACCAACCATTATTTAGCAACGGATTTAGCGAGGTATTTTCCCTCGCTAATACAAGTCATTAATTTAGTGACGAATTTAGCTAGGGATGTTCCCTCGCTAATACAAGCCATTATTTAGTGACTGATTTAGTGATGGATTTTCCCTCGCTAATAATATTTATCATTTAGTGACGGATTTAGCGACGGAATTTTTTCTGCTAATAAAATCCATTATTTAGCGACGGATTTAGTGATGGAATTTCCATTGCTATTAAAATTATGATTTAGTGACATTTTTAGTGATAGAATTTTCCTTGCTAATAAATCCATTATTTAGCGACAGATTTAGCGATGAAATTTCTCCTACTAATAAAATCTATGATTTAGTGACAT
>JAREIK010001947.1:0-18100 GCA_029783825.1 Sapria himalayana
GATAGATAGATAGATAGATAGATATATTCAGTAGATTATCATTTATCTGATAGATATAGATAGATAACCATATAGATAAATATATCGACAAATAGATAGAGATTAAAAGGACATATTAATAGATGATTGACTAATTTATAATTAGATAGAAGTCAAATAGATAGACAAATAAATAGATAGATAGACAGACATATAGTGAGACAATATATTGATAGATTTATAGACATATAGAAATACATATTGATAGATTGAATAATAGATAGATAGATAGATAGATAGATGGATAAATAGATAGTTAGATAAACTTATAGATAGATAGACTATAGATAGATAGATAGACAAATAGATAGATAGATAGATAAATAAATAATGAAATAGTTATAAATATTGTTAAACAGATAGACATACATACAGATAGATAGATAGATAAATAATTAGAGAGATAGTTATATTCACTCATAGATAGATAAATATATATATATAGATAGATAGACATATTGATAGATCGAGAGATAGACAAATAGATAGAAAGATAAATAGACAAATAGATATATAGATAGATAGATACACATATATATGGATATATTGATATTTAGATTGATAGATAGATAAATTGTTAGAAAGATAAATAGACACATAGATAAACTAATAGATAGATAACTATATAGATAAATAGATAGATAAATCGCTCGATTGAAGGATAGATAGGTAGATAGACAGATATATAGAAAAATAGATAGAAAAACTGATAGATAGATGATATATAGATAGATAAATAGATAGATAGATAGATAGTTTGTTTGTTAGATAGAAAGATAATAGACATATAGATAAATAGAAATATACATAGATAGATATAAAGATAGATAGATAATTAAATATAAAGATAGGCAGCCTGACATATAGATAGAGAGATAGATAGACCGATATATAGATAGATAAATAGACTAATAGATAGATAGAAAAAAATATAGTTAGCTTGATAGAAAGATTTATAGACAGATAGATAGACAAATAGATAGACAACTAGAAAGACATATCGATATATATAAATATAAATAAATATATAGATAGATAGATATTGAAATTGATATACATATTGATAAATGGATAGATAAATAGATAGATAGACAAAGAGATAGACAGATAAATAGATAATTATATAGATACATTTATAGATAGATTGAAGGACATATTGATAGTTAGATTGGATAGATAGTTATATAGAAAGAAAGAAAGAAAGATAGATAGATAAAAAGATAGAATCACAGATAGATAAATAGACAAATAGATACATAGAAAGATAGATAGACTTATTGATATAATGTTAAAAAGATAGATAGATATATATATAAAAAGGTAGATATATAAAACGAAAGATAGATAAATAGATAGATAGATAGATAGATAGATATATATATATATATATATATATATATATATATTGATAGAAAAATAGATAGATATATAAACATATAAATAGACATTTAGATAGATAGATAGAAATATAAATTAGAATACACATAGATTTACAAATTTATATAAATAATAATAGACAGATTGATGGGTAGATAGATAGACAAATTAATAGACAGATAGATAGAAAGATAGATAGACAAATTAATAGACAAGTAGATAGATGGATATACAAATATATAATCCTTTCAAAATATAGATAGATAGATATACAAATATATTTATCATTCTATAGATAGACGTATCAATAGATACATAAATAAACATATAGATGGATAAACAATTAATTAAATAGATAGATAGATAGATAAATATATAGATCAATAGATAGAAAAATAGATATACATATAGATGGATAGATAAATAGATAGATATATATGTAAATAAATAGATAGGTAGAAAGATAGAGCAATAGATAGACAAATAAATTGTTAGACAGACAGATAGATAGATATATAGAAATATAGATACAAAGATAGAAAGATAGAATTATATATAGATAAATAGATATATAGATCGATAGATAGATAGATACGCAGATAAATAGACAGTTAGATAGATATTTTGACAAATTATATAGATTTATAAATAGATATATATGTAGATTATTAGCCAAATAGATAGATAGATAGATAGATATACATATAGATAGATATACTTATAGATAGATAGATAGATTATTCGAGATATAGATAGATATTAGATAGATATACAAATAGATATAGAGATAGATAGATAGATGGATAGAAAGATTGATAGACAAACATATAGATAAATAGAATATTAGACAAATAGATAGATAGATAGTTATACAAATAAAAAGATAATTAGACAACTAGATATATACATAAATAGACAGATTGATAAACAAATAGATATATAGATATATAGATAGATAAATAGATAGATACATAGACAGATAGAAAGATAGATAGATAGCTAGACAGATAGACAAATAGATAGACATACAGACATATAGATGGACATATAGATAGATAGACAAATAGACAAATAGATAGAAATATAGACAGATAGATTGGTAGACATTCAAACATACATATAAACTAACAAATAGATAGATATATATATATAGTTTAACAGATATATTGATAGATAGATATATAGACTAATATATAGATAGATATATATTATATATATATATAGATAGTTTGGTAAACAAATTCATAGATTGATAAATAGTGAGATATATAAACAAATAAAAATAGAGAAAAAAATAATATAAGATAAATAGCTAGAAAGATAGATAGGCAAATAGATAGAATAATACATTGATAAATAGATACACTGATAGATAGACAGATAAATTGATAGACACGTTGACAACTAGATTTATATAATAAATGATTGATAGATGGAAAGAAAAACAAAGACATAAATAGATATACAGAAAGATAGAACAACAAATAAATAGATAGAAAGATTGACAGATAGTCAAATAAACCAAACAAACATATAGTCCTATAAAAGATAGATAGATAGATAAATAGATAGATAGTTTGGTAGATATATTAATAGGTAAATAGATTGAGTTATTGATTGATATACAAATAGATAGGCATACAGATAGATCGACAGTTAAAATAGATAGATATATAAGTAGATTGATATATAGATATTCATATATAGATAGATAAAGATTAAGAGATGGTTTTCCATATTGATAGAGACATTGATAGATAGATTGATATAAACATTGTTATAAAAATTGATAAACATATCAATAAACATATAGATAGACAGATTGATTGATAGATAGATATATTGATTGATTTATTGATATATATATATATATAGACAAAGAGATAGATAGATAGATATATAGATAAATAGATAGATAGTTAGATAGATAGATAAACAGATACATATGCAGATAAAATATAAATAGATAGATAGTTATAAAGATAGGTAGATAGATAGATAGACATATCGATAGCGAAATAGATAGACACATATATACAAATATATAATTACAAAGATAGGCAGATAGATAGAATGAGAGATAGACTGATATATATAAAAAGATAGATAGATATATAGATAGACAGGTAGGTAGACATATAGATAGATAAATAGTTAGTCAAATAAAAAGATAGATAGTTAGACCGATATATAGGTAGATAAATAGATAGTTAGTTAGTTAGATAGTTAGATAGACACATATATAGAGAAATATATAGATATAAAGATAGACAGATAAATTGATTGATTGATTTATTTATTTATTTATAAATATTTAGATTTACACATTGATAGACATATTAATATATAGATTGACAAATTTATTGATAGATTGATATAAAGATTAATAGACAAATTGATATATAGATTCATAGATAGATAAATTTACAAATTAAATGATAGACAAATAGATATATAGATAGATATATAGATAGACAAATAAATAAATAGATAGATACATAAATAGATAGATATATAGATAAAAATTTTTTAGATATATAGATATATAGACAGAAATATAGATAGATATATAGTTATATAGATAGAAAAATTGATAAAGAAATTGATAGATAGATAGATCGATCGAATATTATATAGATAGATACATATATAGATAGATAATAGATAGACATAGAGATAAATAAATATATAGATAGATAAATAGTTCGATACACAAATTGATTAACAAATGGATAGACAAATAGGTAGATTTATTGATAATTCAATTGAAAGATTGAAAGATAGAAAGAAAGAAAGATAGATAGATAGATAGATTGAAATATAAATATACAGATAAATATGCAAATAGATAAATAGAAAGAAAGAAAGATAGATAGATAGATAGACAAAAAGTTATACAGAAATACTGACAAATTGATATACAGAAAGATAAATAGAGAGATAGACAAATAGACAGGTAGATAGGTAGATATATAAATAGACAAACATACATACATATTTATAAATAAATATATAGATAAATAGATAGACAGACAAATAGATAGATAAATAAATAGAATGATATATAGATTTGCAAATAGATAGATAGATAGACAAATAGATAGACATATAGATAGACACATAGATTCATACATAGATAGACAGATAGATATATAGATAGATTGATTGATTGATTGAGAGACACATAATACATAGATAGATAGATAGATTGACATATTAATAGATATTTTAAGAGTCAGAATGATAGATAGAGTTATAGATAGATTGATGCAAAGTTTCATATACAAATTTGATTGAGAGATTTACATATAAATAGGCAAATTTAAAGACATATACATAAATATATTTGTAGATATAAAGAAAGAATGATATAATGATACATAAATAAGCATATAGATAGATAGATAAATAGATATGTAGAAAGATAGATATATAGATAGACAAATAGATAGGTAGAAAGATAGATATATAGATAGACAAATAGATAGAAAAATAGATAGACAAATAAATAGACTGATAGATAGACAGATAGATAGATAGACAAATAATTACAAAGATAGATAGATAGATAGATAATTAATAGATAGATAGATTGATAGACAGATACTTATATAGAGCGAAAGGAATATATTTAGACAGAGAAATACATAGATATATAGACAGATAGATAAATAGATAGAAAAATAGTCAGACATCCAAATAGATAGATAGACAAATAGATAGATAGTTAGACAGACAGACCAACAGATAGATATATAGATAAATAGATAGATTAGATATATATACAAATAAATAGATAGATAGACAAACAAATAGTTAGGTAGATAGGTAGATAGATAGATGGGCAGAAAAATAGACAAATAGATAAATAAATTGATAGACACATAGATAGATACATAAATAGTTTTATAGACAAATTGATGATAGATTAATAGAGAAATAGGTATATTTATTGATAAATAAATTGATAGGTAGAATGATATAAAGATAGACATATAGATAGATAGATAGATAGATAGATAAATAAATAATTAGATAAATAGATAGATAGACAGGTAGATAGATAAATAGAAAGAAAGAAAGAAAGATAGTCATATAGATAGAGAGAAAGATATATGAAAGATAGACAAATAGATAGACAGAAAGATTTATAGATAGATAAATAGACAACATATAGATGGATAGACAGACAGATAGATATATAGATTGATAGATGATTAGATACATAGATAGAAAATTAGATACATAGATAGATAGATAGACAGACAAATAGATATATGGATAAACAGACAGACAAATAGATAGATAAATAGATAGATAATTAGATAGATAGTTAGATAAACAGATAAATAGATAGATAGATAGATAGTAAGATAGATAGAAAGATTTATTGTTTGATAGGCAAATTAATAGATAGATTTATAGACACCTTAATTGATAGATTGATACACAATTTGATATAAAAATTGATAGAGAGATTGATAGATAGAAAGATATATAGATTGAAAAACAGGTAGATAGATAGATTACTAGATAGATTGATAGACAAATAGATACATAAATAAGTAGATAGATATTTAGATGAATCGATAGACAAATTTTTAAAAAGATAGATAGATAGACAATTAGATCAGATAGATACATAGTCATAATGATAGATAGATAAATATATATATATACAAATAGATATTCAAATCGACAGATAGATAGATACATAGATAGTCATATAAATAGACAGATAGATAAATGTATATAAAGACATATAGATAGATAGATCAATAGGTTGATAGTCAGATAGATAGATAGATAAATATTTAGTTAAATTGATAGATAGTTAGTCACATAGATAGAAAGATTGATAGACAAATACATAGATAGATACATAAACAAATAGGTAGATAGATTGACAAATAGATTGACAAATAGATAGAAAGATTGATAGATAAATAGATAGATAAACATACAAATATTTATGCAGGCAAATTGTCAGGTAGATAGATAGTTAGGCAGATTGACAATTAGAAAGAGTAATAGATATCTAGACAGATAGATAAACAATCAGACAACCAGACACACACACATACAGATAGATAGACTAACTAACAAATAGATAGATAGATGGATAGTCAGACAAACAGACAAATAGATAGATAAATATTTTGACAAATAGATTGATAGATACATTGATAAATAAATAGGTAGATTAATTGATAAATAGATTGATATAATGAAATATAGATAGGTAGATAGATAAATAAATCCTCAAATAATAGATAAATAGATAGATAGATCGATAGATATATTAATACACATATAAATAAATATATAGATAGACAGATAGATAGATAGATAAAAAGATATATCGATAGATAGACATATATATGGACCAATATATATTCATATTGTTAGAAACATTGATAGATAGATTGATAAATAGATATATAGACAGATTGATAGATGGATTGATATATAGATTAATAGAAAGATATATATATATATATATATATATATATATATATATATATATATATAAAGATATATAGATAAATAGATAGATAGAAAGATAGAAAGAAAGAAATATAGATAAATAGATAGATAGTTAGTTAGTTAGTTAGATAGAAATATAGAAAGATAGATAGATAGACAGATTTATAGATAGATATTTAGACAGATATATATAAAGATAGATAGATAAATTAATAGATAGACATATATTAGATTGATTGAGAGATAGATAGATAAACAAATAGATAGATAGTGATAAATAGATAGTGATAGATAGATATATAGACTGATTGATAAATAAATAGATATATATATAGATAGACAGATAGATAGATAGACATACTAATTGATTGATTGATTATTAGATAAATAGAAGAGATAGATACATAGAAAAATAGAAAAATAGTCAAATAGATAGATACATAGATATATAAATATATAGATATCCATATAGACAGACAGACAAATAGATAGATACATAGATAAATAGATATATAGATAGATAGACACATACTCTATAAGAAATTATCAGTTTAGCTATGAAAATTTGCTAGGAAAATAATCCCTGGCTAATTTCGAAGGGATTAGCAAGGTAATAGCAAGATATGTTTGATTTTATATCGAATGAATAATTTGTGATGGATTTTTGATGGAATAGTGATACAAATTTTTGATGGAAAAATATATCTAGCCAATATTGTCTTAGATTTTTCTACAAATTTTGGTGGAAAATTTATCAATGAATTTATTGATGGATTTTTCCTACCTAATTAGCTCCAGAAAAAATCCCTCACTAAATAATTATTTTGAAATTTATTTTTAGAATTTAATATTAATAGCCATGCTTTAAAATTTTAAAAATCAGAGGCTGGCATTTTGAATTATGGCAATAGATTTTTAAAAATTTGCATATGCCGGCATTGGGAATGATGACTATTTAAGTAACCCAATGGTTATCATTCACAATGCCGACATTTGAATTTCAAAAAATATTAAATGCCGACTTTAGGAATGACTGCTATTTAATTAAACCAATGGTCGTCATTCTCAATGCTAGCTATTGAATTTAAAAATTTTCAAATGCTGGCATTAGGAACGATGGATATTTAATTAAACTAATATCTATTGTTCACAATGTTGACTTTTGAATGAGTTTATCCATGTCTGATCTTCTTCTCCCTTCCTCCATTTTTCTTTTCTTCATTTTCACCTAACCCCCCAAAATTTTTAGCCATTTATTCCACCAGTGGCGTGCTCCTCTCCACCAAACCTTGCAGCTGCAAACAATTCAGCATTTGCATATTATATAGAAATCTTCATAAGTCTTTTAATTATCCACATCTCAAGTGCAAAAAATTAAATTATAGGATACATAGATTCTATTGTATCCTACTGAAAAATTTACAAAATAAATTAAAACCATATCTCAAGCTAAAACATACACACATGAGTTCTAATCATCCAACAAATACATAAGCATGCTAAGCATCAAATCATATCTATGATGCAGAACTAGCAATCTTCTCCCAGGTCCCACATAAAGAGTTGCAGGTGCCTCCAGCCTTTTTTTGTGCATAGTCAACAAGTGCTCTCACAATCTAATCTCATGTATGAACAATCTCTCGGAGATATTGGTTGTGGGAGGCATCATACTGAGTGGCTCAAACTTGATTTCACCTTGGCAACAAAATTTGTACCCTCCATTCTGTTTCAATCAAAACACACAAAACATCACATGCAACAAAAAATAGATAAGCATATTTATTTAAAAGACTTGAAGAAGATAAATTTAACACACACCCAACTTTAGCAAGAATTGTGTCCAAGATGATCGGAGAATATCTTGGATAATAAGAAGGAACAAGCAGTTTTAGAGGAATTGTGTCAATATGGGGGTAGGAAAGATGATGCGTCAATTCGAGTGGGTATGTAAGGTGATATGCAGGTGTGTGGGGGTATAAACATCTTGGATGAGGGGTAAAGAGTAGGCATTGTTGGCTCGAAGTGTTCCTAAACAACTCTCACTAATTGAACCATGACCTAACCCACCATCTCTAGCATGATCTTTATGATCAATTCCCGCTCTCCCTCTCCCTCTACCTCGAATGGGATGCATACGTGATGGTGTTGACTACACTGGAGGTTTAATAAATGGTTCATGTGATGTCGAAGATTTCTTAGTGTACCTAGAAATATGATGGTCTTCACCAATCTGGTGTAACACCGATCGGGCAATATGATGTATGTCGCATAAAGCACCAAGGGTATCAACACGAGAACGAATGGTTATGCCAACCATAGCAGCAATCTGAGTGAACCAAAGAAAGAATTATAATTACAAATATAATTATTAAAAATTACGTAAAATATTTTAGAAACACATGACTCTAACTTACCAAAATATCCATACTACCGGCTGTAGTATGGAACCCCATATCATCTCTATAAAGTAATGGTGTCATAAAACATCGTGTAATATAAGAATAAAACTGCATGTATAGATAATGAAAGTCCATTAAATCTACCATAGGGGGTGAAGTGATAAATTTAGCCACTCATGTCTCCTATAATTCTATGTACGTTGCATGATACATCACCCAATCGCACTGGTATCATCCACGTGCATCCATTGCATGCAACTGCTGCTCGTAAGAGCAAGCTGGAGATATCTCTTGAAGCATCCCAAACTGGTGCAGGACTTTATCTGGATGATGCCACTCAACAATCTTTAAACAAATAAGCTATGACATCATATGCTAGATGTCTTGATTAGCTAAGCAGATATATGGGAGCTAATCAAGTAACTCTCCCAGGTATGGTTGCCATGACACCTACACGTGAACACATAATATCAATAAATTTTACAATAATATGATTATAATTAATATATAACCATATAATTTTACATAAACATTACCTGATCAGGAGTCTGTGCATCTAGCTGATCTCGGTTTAGGAGTACACCCGATGGGTTATGCACCCATGTCAAAGGTACTCTTCATCTACACCCTAGTGAAAGAGCTAGCTCTACCTTTGGCTTTGCTAGAAATTGAGCTGGTAATCCATTGCGAATAGCCTCAGGTAGGTCGCCATCCCCAAAATCGACATCAGCATCGTGTACGGCATGAGTGGGTGGTGGTGCTATATCTGCGTGTGGTTGCCCAAAATTGGGTAGCCCAACATGAAGCCTCTCCCAAGAACATAGCTGAATACAAAATAATGAGGTGGGTCATAATATTGTAATTTTTATATTGCGTTAAGAAAAATATGATAAGTCATCCATACATAACAATACACATTCTCATTTATTACATACCTGTATGAGTATAATACAACTGCTAATACCATAGCTATGATTTAAGCTATCTCAGCATAACTCATGGTATGTATGTGCTAGTACTGCACCACCCCAACTATATATCGCAGTATTCATCAAATCTCAAAGTAGTGAGAGAAAGAACATGAGAACATGCACACCCTTCTTGTCCACTAACAAGAAGGATCCAATAAGCACTAATATGAACCCACATGCACAACGCTCTAATGTGACCTCATCTACAATAGGTGGTGGGGTGTATAACTAGATACATAACCACCACAAGGAGATAGTGGCTCCTCTAATTGCATCGTTGGATGGGATGACACCGAGAAACTCCACGCACAACACTGCCACATCGAACACATATGTTCCAGTGACTATTGGGTCATGGATACGAAGGCCAAGGAGGATGGCAACATCCTATAAAATAATCATCTTCTCTCCTACTAGCACATGAAATGTGTGTGTCTCGGGCCACCATCTCTCGATGAGTGAGGTGATAAGTGGCCAATCGATCGCAATGTGACCCAAATGATATATACCATAAAATCTAGCCCTACTCATGTATGGTTGAATCCAAATATCCATCCTCCACATAGTCATGAAGGCTCTCATCTGTTGTCGAGGGCAAAGGATCTTTTGAAGCTATAAGCAAGGAAACAACCAAATTTAAAAGTGATTATGTATAAATTACACGTTAAAACTACTAATAGTAATTTCTAATAAATAAATTATGAACCTGTTCTGTATATAGATGGATAGATAGACAGATAGACAGATGACAGATAGACAGATAGATAGAATAATAGACAGATAGATAGATAAATAGATAAATAGACATATGATAGATAAATAGACAAATCGATAGATAAACAAATAGATAGATATATAGATAGATAGATAGATAAACTGATAGATAGAAAAATAGACTAACATATAGACCGATATAAACAAAGATAGATATATAGACATATAGGTAGAAAAATATATCGATTAATTGATAAATATATAGATTAATAGATTGATTGATATACTGATAGACTAATAAATAGACAGATAGATAGACTTATAGATATACAGATAATAGATAGATAAATAGACAGACAGATACAAAGATAGATAGATAGATAGATAGATTGATATCTAGCTAGATAAATAGACATACAATTAGATAGACAAATACACATATATAAAGATAGATAGATAGACAGATAGAAAAATAAATAGAAAGATAGATACACATATTGATATATAGATTGGTAGACAAAAAGCTAGACAGATAAATAGATAAATAGATAGATTGATTGTTAGACAGATTAATAGATAGACTAATAGATAGACTGATAAATACATAAAAAGATAGTTAGATAGATAGACAACCAGACAGGCAGATAGATATATAAATAGATAGATAAACATATAGATAGACATATAGATAGACCAATAAATTAACAGACAAATAAATAGAAAGATAGATAGACACATTGAAAGACAAATAGATAAATAGATAGAGAGATAGAGATCGATAGACAGACAAACAGATAGATAGATAGAGATCGATAGACAGACAAACAGATAGATAGATAGTCAGATTGTGACACCCAATCCACATGGTGTCTCATTCCATTCCATGACACAACAAAATGTGAAATAAAAAAATATTTTCTCAAATGTAACATACATTTTGTTTCCAATTTATTTGCATAGTGGAATAAAAACACAATCTTTTATTCAGGTAACAAAGGTTTTCCTTCATATGTGCGATCCCACATGTGGGTTTGTCATCTATCCTGTACCTGTACCTGAATGGAGTCGCACAACGGAGTGAGCAAAGCTTAGTAAAGGAAAACTCTTACAGGGCTACTCCTAGAGGTGTCAAACAGTCCGGGATGGGTCGACCGGGCACGGTTTTAGGGCACGGTCGTGCTTCCGTGCCGGGCCGTGCACGGCACGGTTTAAAAAAAACCGAGCCCGGCACGGCCCGCAGGCACGGCGGGCCGTGCCATGCCTTGCATGGCCCGTGCTGACTTGCATGTCCATACGGGACACCCGACACGGTACAAACCCGTGCCGGTGTGCCATGTTGCGGGCCGATCCGTGCCGGGTCAGGCACGGCACGGGCCAGGCATGGCACGGCACGGCTCGTGCCTAACCCGGGCATGAAATTTTTCCGTGTCGTGCCTCGTGCCGGGCTGGGCAAGCCCTGCCCGGTTGACACCTCTAGCTACTCCCTATCAAAATGCACATTAAACATCATGCACATATATTTCAACACCCACTAAAATACAATGTTTATATGATTGAAATTATAGATGAAATATTTATATGCCCATATTATTGAGTCCCATCGACTTCCTCACACATGCCAAAGCCAAATGTAATATATTATATATATATATATATATGTGTGTGTGTGTGTGTGTATATATATATATATATATTTTTCTGTATATATATATATATATATATCTATAGAAATATTTATTTTTTTTTTGGAATTATTCTTAAAAATATGGCTCTCCTCCAAAAAATAATATTGGACATTCTCCGAACAAAATATGCTTTCCTTGGAATTACTCCAAGAAATATGAACCTCATTTGAAAAACTCTATTGGATATTTTGCGATAAAATATTTTTTTTTCGATATTTTTCAAAATAACCACGTAACTTAACCTTGAAGTTGTCCCAATTGGAGTTCACATATTTATAATAGCCATGCTTCTGAAAAAATATTACACAACTCAGTCAGGACATTGTTCCAATTTGAGTTCGCAAATTACAATACATATACCTTTATATGTATATATATATATATATCATGCAGCCTCCGATTTACATGGAATTTTCTCGCGCACATGAAAACCAAATATGCCATTTACAATTAAAAATTACATTATCTAGTTTTCTATCTACTATCTATCTATCTATCTATCTATCTCTTTATCTATCTGTCTGCCTAGTTATCTATGTATCTATCTATCTATATAAAATATATCTATTTATCTATCTATATCTACTATCTATCTATCTATCGTTCGTTATTTCTTTCTTTCTTTATTTCTATCTATATTTCTATCTTTCTATCTATCAATCTAATTATATATCTATTTATCTATCAATTTATCTATCTATATATTTATTTATCTATCTAACTATCTAACTATCTAACTAACTAACTAGCTATCTGTCTATCTATCTATCTGTCTGTCAACTATCTATCTACTATATATATATATATATATTTATCTATGTATATTTTTAATATATCTATCTATACATATATCTATCTTTCTATCTATTTCTATCTATCTACATATCACCCTATCAATCAATCTATCTATTTATCTATCTGTCTGTGTCTATCTGTCAATCTATTTATATGTTTGTTTATTTATTTGTCTTTCTTTATATATATCTATATTTCTATCTATCTATTTGTATGTATCTTTCTATCTATATATATGTCTACCTATATATATATATATATATATCTATCTTTCTCTTTCTAAATATCTTTCTATCAATCTATCTAGTTATCAATCAATGTATTTATTTATCTATCAATAGGAAAAGAGAGAGATGAATTGATATATCGATAGATTGATAGATAGTTAGACAAATAAGCATATTGAAAGAAAGAAAGATAGAATGATATATTGATAGTTAGTTAGCCATATAGAATGTTAGATAGTTAGCTAGATATATATATATAGAAAGATAAACATATAGAAAGTTATATAATTAGATAGATAGACACATATATAGATAGACAAATATATATATAGATAGATAGAAATAAAGATAGATAGATAGATAGATATATAGAGAGATAAACATATAGATATTTATATATATAAATATTTAGATAGACTAATAGATAGATAGATTGATAGATAAACAAATAGATAGATAGACAAATAGATAAATAGACAAATACATAGATAGCTAAATAAATAGAATGATAGATTGACAGATCGACATTTTGACAGATAGACATATAGATGGATAGAGAGCTAGATAGACATATTAATATATAGAAAGATAGATAGATAAATAAATAAATAGATAGACCGACAGATAAATAGAAAGATATATAGAGATTTAAATATATAGATATATAAATATAGAGATAGACTAATATATAGCTATATAGATATAACAATAGGTACATAGATATATATCCAAATTTACAATTAAACTTATAGAATGATTGACAAATAGTTTGTAAGGCTGATTGATAGATATACAAATTGATATATTGAAAGAAAGATAAATAGTTAAATAGATATATAGATAGTTATATAAATAAATATTTATGTAAAGAGATATAGATTTAGACACATAGACACATATACACATAGATACATAAAGACATAGATACATAGATAGATTGACATATAGACAAATATACAGATATACAAATAGGCAAATAGATAGATATATAAATAGACATATATAAAAAAATACAGATAGACAGATAGATCGAAAGATAGATAGATAGAAAAATAGATTGATAGATTGATAGATTGATAGATAGATCATAAAATTGATAGATAGATAGGAAAATAGAGAGATAGATAGATATACATATAGATAGATAGACACAATGATAGGTAGATGGAAAGAAAGATATATATATATAGATATACATATAGATAGATAGTCACAATGATAGATAAATGGAAATAAAGACAGATAGATAGATATACAAATAAATAAATAGACTAATAGATAGACAAATAAACAGTTAGTTAGGTTTATAAATAGATAGATAAACATATAGGTATATAGGTAGATAAGTAGATAATCACATATAGATAGACAAATAGACACATAGACATATAAATTGATATATAGACAAATAAACACATAGATTGATATATATAGATAGATAAATAAATAGATAGACAAATAAATAGATAAGCAGATAGGCAGATAGATGGATATATATTTATACACATATAGAGGATAAAATGATAGTCAGATAGATTGAATATTAGATAGGGATATAGACAAATAAACAAATAGTCTGATAGATAGAAAGATTAATAGATATATGATAGAAAGATAAATAGATAGATGGAAAAATAAACAGATAGATATATTTACAGATAGGTAGATAAATACATAGACTACTTGTCTGATTTATAGAAAGATAATTTGATATTTAGATAGATATATAGATACATAGGCAGATAGATAGAAAGAAAGATAGAAAAATGTACATATAGATTGATCGATACATAGATAGATAGACAGATAGACAAATAGATAAAAAGATAGATAAACATATATATATATATATATATATATATATATATATATATATATATATATATCGATTGATAGACATATATATAGATTGACAGGGAGACAGACAGACAGATAGATAGATTAATCGATAGATATAAGGATAGATAGATATATAGATAGTTAAATTGAAAGACAAATTGATATAGAGATAGATAAATAGATAGAAAGATTGAAAGATATATAGATAGATTGATAGATACATAAAAACATAGAAAGATAGATAGATAGACATATATATTAATAGAATTATACTCATATAGATAAATAGATAGACAGATAGATATATAAATATATATATATATATATATAAAGAAAGAAAGATATATATATAGATAGACTGATATATATATATATATATAATGATTCATAGTTGGATAGAGAGATTGTCAAATAAGAAGATAGATAGATAGACAAATAGATAATTAAACAGATAGAAATATAGACAGATAGACAGATATATAGATAGATAGATAGTGAGATATATAGACATATAAATAAATAAATAAATAAATAAATAAATAAATAAATAAATAAATAAATATATATATATATATATATATATTGATTCTTAAATAGATTAATAGACAGATAGACAAATATATAGAGCTAGAGATACATAGATAGATAGATAGATAGATAGATAGATAGATAGACAATTAGACAAATAGAATGATAGAAAGATAGATGGAAAAAGATAATAATAGAAATACAAATAGATAGATATACAGATTGACAGATAGATAGACTGGCAGATATTTATATATACAAATATGTAGATGGAACGATATAAAGATATACATATAAAGATATATACATAGACTGATAGAAAGATTGATATATAGATAGATAGATAGACACTTAAACACATAGATGCATAAAAAGATAGATAGATTAATAGATAGACAAATAAATAGATAGACATATTGATAGATTGACAAATAGGAAAATAGTTGAATAGTAAAATAGATTGATAGATAAATATATAAATAGATGGTGAGATAGACAAATAGATAGATAGATAGGTTGGTAGACAAAGAGATAGAAAGAAAGATAGTTACATAGACATATAAATAAATAGATGGATAAATAGATATACAGGTAGGTAGATAGATTGATTGATATATAGATAGATAGATATATAGATTGACAGATTGATAGATAGATAGTAAAATTGATAGATAGATGGATAGATAGATTCAAAAATAGATAGTTAGAAAGATATATAATCAGATAGATAGATTGACCTATAGGCATATAGACAAACTGTCACATATACAAATAGAAAAATAGATAGATAGATATATAGATAGACTAATTGATAGATAAGAAGATTGATAGATAGATAAATTGATAAATAGATAGATATAGATATATATGAAAGATATAAAGATCAATAAATAGATAGATTTAATGATAAATAGATAAACAAAAATTTAGTTAAATAGTTAGATAGATATATAGATAGAAATATAGACAGTTAGATAGTTACATAAATAGATTGAATAAAATATAGACATTTTGATAAAAGACAGATATATAGATAGAAAGATAGTTAAATATAAAAAAAGACAAATAGATAGATCTACATGAAGACAAATAGATCAAAAGATGATACACAAATATATATAAAGATACATAGCTAGTTAGATACTTAGATAGATAGATAGAAAGACTGAGAAACTTATAGATTTATATATTAATAGGTTGATAAATAGAAAGATAGTTAGTTAGTTAGTTAGATAGGTAGACAAATAGACAAATAGAATGAAAAATATACAATGATTTATGGAAAAAGATAGATAGAATTATAGTCCTATAGACAAATAGATAAATAGTCAAATAGATAGATATAAATTGGTATATTGATAGATATATAAACAAATAGCTAGATAGATAGATAGACAGATGGACAGATAAACAAATATATAGATTGATAGAAAGATATACAGTCAAATTGACAAATAGATAATTAGAGTGATATACTAAAAGACAACTAGAGGGAGAGATATATCGACACATAGATACATAGATTGATATATATATCGATTATTAAATAGATATCAAATAGATAGATAGCTAGAAAAATTTACAGATTGATATATAGATAGAAAGATAGATAGTTAGTTGGTTAGTGATATAGATAGTTAGATTAATAGATAGATAGATATAAATATAAAAAGATAGATAAATAGACAAATAGACAAATAAACATATAGAAAGATAGAAAGATAGACAGATTGATAGATAGAAAAATAGACATATACACAAATGGAAATATATATAGATTGACATATATATAGATTAATAGACATAAGGATAGACAAATAGACAACTAGACAGATAGAAAAATAGTCTTATAGATATATAAATAGATAGCAAATAGACAAATATACAGATAGAAAGATAGATTGATTTATTGATTTATTGATTGATAGAAAAATAAATAGATAGACAAATAGATAAATAGATAGACAGATATAAAGATAAATAAATAAGTAGGTAGATAGATAGACAAATAGATAGAAAGATAGATAGATAGAAAAAAA
>JAREIK010001947.1:23092-70019 GCA_029783825.1 Sapria himalayana
ACATACATACATATATATATATATATATATATATATATATATATATATATATATATATATATATATATATATATATAGATGTATATGTTATATATCTGTCTATTTGTCTATCTCTTTTTTTCTATATGCCTATTTGTTTGTGAATCTATCTTTCTATGTTTCTGTCTATCTATCTGCCAGTTAGTAGGAGAGTCAGTTTGTCTATCAGTTAGTCTTTGTCAATCCATTTGTTTGATTATCTCTTTCTATCAATCTTTTTGCTTGACTATATGTATGAATGACTATCTATCTTTCTGATTATTTGTTTGCTCTGACTATTTGTCTACCTGACTATCTATTTGCTTGTGTGTTGATCTATCTATTTGTTTATCTATTAGTCAATCATTCTGTGTGTCTGTTTGTCTATCTTTCTATCCATCTTTCTATCTATCTTTCTATCTATATTTTGTCTATATATTACTCTGTCTATTAGTCTAGATATCTATTTTTTAGTCTATTAGTCTGTTTGTTATCTAGTCTATTAGTCATTTAGTCTATTAGTTTATTAGTCTACCAGTTAGTCAATCAATTTGTCAGTCTATCAGTCAATTAGTCAGTCAATCATTTAGTCTATCTATCTATCTATCGATGTATCTATCTATCTATTCATCTATATGTCTATCTTTCTATCTGTATATTTCTTTATCTCTGTATCTCTTTATCTTTTTTATCATTCCATATATATATCTCTTTATCTGACTATCTATCTCTCTATATCTCTATCTCTATATCTCTTTATCTCACTATCTATCTATATCTCTATCTATCTATATATCAATTTCTATATCTCTCTATCTCTTTATCTCCATTTCTTTTTATCTATATATTTCACTTTCTTTTTGCCTCTATCTATCTATCACTTTATCTTTCTATCTCTCTATCTCCCTTTCTCTCTCTCTCTCTCTCTATCTCTGTATCTCTCCTTCTCCGTGTCTATCTTTCAATCTCTCAATGTCTCAATCTCTTAATCTTTCTATTTCTTTATAAGTCTATCTCATTTTCTATCAATCTTATAACCTCACTATCTCTCAATCTTTATACCTACCTACATACGTACCTATTTACATACCTACCTAGCTATCTATCTATCTCTCTATCTACCTACATACCTATATATCTATCTATCTTACTTTCTGTCTCTCTATTTATCACTCTCCCTGTCTCTCTATCTATCCTCTATCTTTGTGTCTGTATTTCTGTCTATCCTTCTATCTCTCTACCTTTCAATCAATCAATCAATTTATCTATCTATCTGACTATCTATCTATTTATCTATATGTCTATTTGTCTATGTGTATATTTGTTTATCTATCAATCTATCTATTTGTATATCTATCTATCTATCTATCTGTCTGTATAACTATGTATCTATCTATTTGTCTATGCGAGTATCTATCTATTTGTCTATCCGAGTATCTATCTATTTGTCTATCTATCTATCTATCTATCTATTTATCGATCTTTCTATCTATCTACTGTCTATCAATCTATCTGTTTATCTTATTATCTCTTTTTAATTTCTTGACTATCTATCATTCCGTTTTTTGTTTGTCTATCTCCCTTTTTTGCCTGACAATCTATATGCCTGACTACCTATGTTCCTGATTATTTGTCTTCCTAACTTTTTGTATACCTGAATATCTATCTATTTTTTTGTCTATTTGTATATCAACATTTCTGTCTGTTATTCTATTTGTCTATCTGTTTATTAGTCTGTCTGTTAGTCTATCTATTTGTATTCAATATGTCAGCCTATTAGTTTGTCAGTCTATCAATCTGCAAATCTATTAGTATGCAAGTCTATAACTCAGTCAATCAGTTAGCGAGTTAGTTATTCAAACTATTTATCTATCTATCTATCTATCAATCTATCTATTTGTCTATATGTCTATCTTTCTCTCTATGTATCTCTCATTCTCTATATCTTTCTATCTCTCTATCTATATGTATCTTTATCTCACTATCTCACTATCTCTCTATCTCTATATCTCTCTATCTCTTTCTCTATCTATCTTTCTATATCTCTATCTCTCTATCTCTATAACTCCATATCTTTCTATCTTTCTATTACTCTATCTCTTTCCATCCTTATCTATCTATTTCTTTTACTTTCTACCTATTTCTATCACTCTATCTCTTTTTCTATCTATCTTTCTATCTATGGTTCTATCTCTTTATCTCTCTATCTTCCTTTATATCTCTCAATCTCTAAATCTCTAAATCTCAATCTATCTTTCTCTCTATATCTCTATCTCTATATCTCTTTATCTCTCTATCTCTCATTCTCTTTACCTAACTAACTACATGCCTAGCTTGTTATCTATCGATCTATCTATCTGCTTGCCTATCTATCTATTATTTCTCTATCTCTCTGTCTATCTATATTTCTCACTATTTGTCTCTCTATCTATTTCTCTGTCTCTCTATCTATATTTATGTCTATTTGACTTTCACTCTATCTCTTAATTAAACTATTAACAATCTATCTATCTATATGACTATCTACCTAATCTATATATGTATATCTATTTATCAGTCTATCTATCCATCTATCTATCTTTATGTTTGTCTATATATCTATCTATCTATCTATATGTCTGTCTATCTATCTATCTATCTATTTTTCTATCTTACTATATACATATGTGTCAATCAATCTATCTATCTATTTATTTATCTATCTATCTTTATATTTGTCTACTATCTATCAATTTATCTATCTATCTTTCTCTCTATTTCTTTTTGACTATTTTTGTATCTGTCTATCTATCAATATGTTTATCTATATATCTATTTATCAATCTGTCTGTCAAATTATCTATCTGTTTATCTATCTATTTGTCTATCTATCTAATTTTCTTTCAACATTTCTGTCTATTTATCAATCTGTCTATTTGTCTATCTTTCAATATGTACATCAGTCTTTTTGCCTATCTATATGTCTATCTATCTATCTATAAATCTATTTATCTGTCTATATGTCTATTTGTCTATGTGTCTATGTGTCTGTCAATCAATCTATCTATTTATCTATCAATCTCTATTTTTTTGTATATATCTATCGGTCTCTCGGTTAATTAATCTATATATATCTATCTATTGGACTATTTTTTTAAGTTATCTATTTATTTATCTTTGTATCTATCTATCTCTATATATGCCATATGTATATCAATTTAGCTATCTATATGTCTAATCTGTATATCTATCTATATGGCTATCTATATAACCTTTCTTTCTATATATCTATTTGTATATCTAACTATTTGTATATTTGTCTATTAGTATATCTATATATCTCTATATTTTTGTTTATCTATCTATCTTTCTATTTGTCTATGTATGTACTTGTATATATGTTTATCTACCTGTCTATCTAACTATTTATCTATCTATGTGTCTTTCCAGCTATTTGTCTCTCTACTATTTGACTATCTATCAATCTATTTATCTATTAATCTATTTATCTATCAATTGTTTATCTACCTTTTTGTCCATCTATTTTTCTATTTATCTATCTATCTATTTATCTATCTATCTATTTATCTATCTATCTATCTATTTATATATCTATCTAATTATTCATCGAACTATGTATTGTGTATCTATTTATCTTTTTATTTGTATATCTATCTATTTATTTTTGTGTCTATCTTCATATGTATCTATCTATGTATCTATCAATCTATCAATCTATAAATTATGTCTCTATATTTCTATCTATCTATCTATCCATCTAACTATATAACTCTATCTATCTATTTATTTGGCAATCTGCTTATTTTCCTAAATACCTATTTGTCTATCATTCTATATTTTTATCTACCTATCTATCTATATGTAAATCTATATAACTATATATATGTCTATTTGTCTATATATATATATATATTTATTTATTTATTTATTTCTATCTATCTATTAGTCTATCTCTTTATCTTTTAATCTATGTATTTGTCTATCTATCTATATTTCTATCAGTTTATCTATTTATCTGTCTATGTCTATATATATATATATATATATATATCTATTTGTCTATCTATCTATCTGTCTGTCTATTTGTGTATCTACCTATATATATTTCTATCTATTTATCTATCTATTAGTCTGTCAGTTTGTTAGTCTCTCAATCTATCAGTCAATCTATATATGTCTTTCTATCTTTCTATATGTCTATCTATCAATCTATCTGTCTACCTCTCTATCTTTTTAACTCTCTATCTCTATATAAGTTTTTCTCTTTATCTATCTATCTCTTTATCTCTCTATTTCTCTATCTCTCTATGTTTCTATTTCTCTATCTCTCTATCTATTTATATCGATATCTTTATCTCTCTATCTATTTATCTGTTTATCTAAATGTCTATATGTCTATCTATTGATACGTCTATCTATATATCTATCTATCTGTCTAACTATCTATCTATCCAGCTATCTATCTGTCTATAAAACTATCTAACTATCTATATGTATAATTGTTTAACTATCTATTTATCTACTTTTCTAGCTGTATATCTATGTAATTTTCTATCTATTTATAAATCTAGATTTTATCTATTTATCTATGTCTAAGTGTCTAGCAATCAAACTATCTATTTGTATATTAGTCTAACTATATATTTGTCTATATATCTATCTGCCTATATGTCTACCTATCTATCTATCTATTTATCTATCTTTCTATTTATATATTTATTTATTTATCAATCTTTCTATCTATCTACATGTCTATCTATATATATGTCTATTTGTATTTCTGTCTCTCTTTCTATATGTCTATCTATATATATGTTTATCTGTTTATCTATCTATATATCTATCTATATAAATGAGTATCTTTTTATCTTTATATCTATCTATATGTCTATCTATCTATTAGTCTATTTGACTAGATGTATATTATTTTCTATCTATTTATCTTTCTTTCTATTTCTCTATCTACCTTTTTGTATATATGTTTATCTACTTATCTATCTAACTATTTATCATGTATCTATCTGACTCTCTATTTATCTGTCTATTTAATTTTCTTTCTATTTATTTTTTTATCTATCTATCTATTTGTCTACCTATCTATTTGTCTATCTGTCAATCTTTCTATATGTGTATCTATTTATCTATCTTTTTGTTTGTCTATCTATCAATTAGTCAATTAGTTTTTCAGTCTATTAGTCTGTCTGTCTGTTATTCTATTAGTATTTTGGTTTATCTACCTACCTTTTTGTCTTTTTATCTATTAATTTGTATGTTTATCTATATATTAGTATATCTATATTTATCTCTATCCCTTTATAACTGTATATCTTTATCTATATAACAATATATCGCTATATTTCTCTATTTCTCTATCTCTCTATCTTTTTTTTCTCACTATCACTCTACCTCTCTACCTATATACCTTTCTATCTTTCTATATCTCTATCTTTCTAACTAATTACCTACATACCGAGCTACCTACATACATATCTATCTATCAATCTATATATTTGTGTACTTGTATATATGTTTAACTATCTATCTATGTATCTCTCTATCTATCTATTAGTCTCTCTATCCCTCTTTGTGTCTCTCTATCTGTCTCTTTGTCTCTTCGCGAGTATTTTTTTTTAATCTCTCTCTTTATCTCTATCTCTCTATCTATCTATCTAACTATCGGTCTATCTATTTATCTGTGAATCTATCTTTCTATATTTCTATCTATCTATCCATCTGTCTTTCTGTCTATATGTATACCTATCTATATGTCTTTCTTTTTATCTATTTGTCTGTCTATCTATCTATATATCTAATTATCTATTTATCTCTCTATCTATCTTTTAGATATCTGTCTATTTATCTATATGTCTATCTATCTATCTGTATATCTATATATATTTCAATCTATCTATCTATTTGTCTATTTATCTATCTGTCTATATGTCAATCTATCTTTCTATCGCTCTATCTATCTAACTATTTATATGTTTATGTGGCTTTCTGTCTATATATCTATCTGTTTATTTGTCTAATTATCTATCTATTTTTCTATCGATCAATAAATCTATCTGACTGTCTGTCGAATATCCATATATCTATTTTTCTATCAATCTATCTATTTATCTGTCTATTAGTCGAACTATATATATATATATATATATATATATATATATATATATGACAATCTATCAATCAATATATTGATCTATTTATCGATTTGTCTATCTATCTATCTATCTATCTAACTTTATATCTATGTGTCTTTTTGTATAAATCTCTATCTATCTAAATGTCTATCTGTATATCTATTAATCTATCTATATGATATTATATATATGCATCTATCTGTCTCTTAATCAATATGTCTATATGACTATTAGTCTTTCTATCTATATATTTTTGTCTATATATCTATCTATCTATCTATCTATTTATCAATCTATCTATTTGTATATATGTTGATCTACCTACTTACATATTTATCTATCTATCTATGTGTCTATCTGGCTATCTGTCTTTATATTATTTTAGTATCTATCTATCTGTCTCTATATTATTTGAATATCAATCTATCTTTCTATATAATTGTTTATCTATTTATATGTCTATCTATCTATCTATCTATCTATCTAACTAACTATATATCTATCTGTCTATATGTTTATCTATTTATCCATCTATATGTGTATTTGGCTATTTGTTTATCTATCTATTATTTGTTTTTTTTCTATCTTTCCATTTGTCTTTCAGTTTATAATTTTATGTGTCTATATTTCTAACTATCTTTTTATCTATCTATATAACTATCAATCTATTAAACAATAAATCTATGCATCTGTATGTATGTATATATATATATATATATATATATATATATATATATATATATCTCTATCTTTCTAACTATCTAATTATATATTTACATATCTATATGTCTATATTTCTCTCTATTAGTCTATATTTTCTTTTATATAATTTTTAATTAGTCTATATTTTCTTTTATATATTTTCTTTTATCAATTAGTCTATATTTTCTATATAATTTTTAATTCTAACACTACACTACACTCTCTATGTCCATTTATCAATTAGTCTATATTTAATTCTAACACTACACTCTCTGTCTCTTTTTGTCCCTCTTTAATTCTTTCTGTCACTCTCTTCCTCATTTTCTTTAAGTGTCACACACTCTCTCTTGTTATTTTCATTCTTGCTCTTCTTTCTTGCATGCTCTCTCTCTCTCTCTCTCTCTCTCCTTCTCTCCCTCTCTCTCTCTACCCATCTTTCTCTCTCTCTCTCTCTCTCTCTCTCTCTCTCCCTCCCTCTCTCCCCCTCTCCTTCTGCCTTTCACCATTTCTCTCCCCCTCTCTTTCCCTCCTTCTCACTCCCTCTCTCCTCTCTCTATCTTCCCTGTCTCCCCATTTCTCCACCCCTCTCTCTCCCCACCTTCTTTCTCTCTCTCTCTCTCCCCCTCTCCTCCTTCAAACTTTAGATGTATTTCTTTTTTGCTTTCCTTTCTTGTGTATTATCATATTTTGCTCCTTTTATCTAGTATTACTATGATATATATTAATCTTTATTGTGCTAAAAATTACTTTATCTATTCATGTAGATTCTACAAATGCATTGCCTCGATATTCATGATATTTAATTTTTAAATATTCATCTATAAGTAATTTTATTTAATTATTTGTATATTTTGAAGTAATAAATGCTTTATTCAAAATAATGATTGGGCATTATTTTTTGTATATAAAATAGGGAAAATTGAGTTCAAATCATCAATGGATGTATAGAAGGTTTATTAATGGATTTTTGATAAAGATTTTTTGACTAGGCTTGAAACTTTCATCAATTTTGCATGTAGTCAATCAATATTGATGGATAGAGAAATAATTAAGTGTTCATGTAATCATCACAAGTGTCACAATATTCCTTTTTGTGATGCAAATACTATGAGAAACCATTTGTCTAAATATGGCTTTGTGCCTAATTATTTTGTTTGGATTTATCATGGGGAAAGTACAAAGGTTCTAAATATTGAGCAAAATGAGGGTACTGAATCGTTTGCTTGTTGTGAAGTATCATCTAACACATTCCATAAAATGATCACGAAAGCTGATGGTGCTGATTTTAATATGGATAACATGGAAGAACCACCTAATCCTGAAGCTCGGAAATTTTATGAAATGCTAAAAGCTGCAAAATAAGAGTTGTGGCCTAGTTGTAAAACACATTCGAAATTATCACTTGTAGCTCAACTTATGAGCATTAAGTTAGAAAATCATATGTCTGAGAAATTATTTGATCAAGTGGTAAAACTTATGAAGGAGATTGTTCCGGATAATAATTTGATCACAAATAACTTTTAAAACACTAAGAAGTTACTATGAGGAATGTGTCTACCAGTGGAAAATATTGATTGATGTTTATATGGATGTATGTTATATTGGGGTGGTGATAGTGGTTTAATTAGCTATAAGTTTTGTGGTCATCCTCGATTTAAGAAGACCCCTTGTGTTGTAGATATGTGACAAAAATTAAAGGTTATCTTTAAAAAGATGTATTATTTTATATTAATTCCTTGATTACAGAGACAATATGTATCAAATGCTACAGCAAATGATGTGAGGTGGCATTCTGAGCATGAGGTTGAAGAAGGGGTAATGTGTCATCCATCAGATTCACTTGCTTGGAACCATTTTAATAATATACATCAAGATTTTGTAGTAGAAAATCGAAATGTGAAATTAGGTCATTGCACTGATTGATTTCAGCCATTTAGGCAATCTGGACAATAGTATTCAACATGGCCAGTGATAGTGACACCTTATAACTTCTCTCTGTGGTTGTGTATGAAGGAGCAATATATGTTTTTGTCAATATTGGTTCCAGGGCCAAAAAATCCATAAGAAATGCTGAATGTTTTCTTACAGCCTTTTATTGCAGAGTTAAATAATTTGTGGGATGTTGGCATAAATACATATGATATCTCAAAGAAACAAAATTTCATTATGCGAGCAGCCCTTGTGTGAACAGTAAGTGACTTTGTTGCATATTCAATATTGTCTAGCTGGAGTCTACAGGATGATTCACATGCCCGTATTGCATGGCAAATTCTGATGCATTTACCCTTAAATTTAGTGGTAAATAGTCATGGTTTAAAAACTATCATAAGTTTCTACCTATGAATCATCTATTTCGAAGAAATTGAACTGCATTTCGAAAAAATAAAACTATGATGATAGTTGCACCAGTAGTTCATTCAGGAGATGATATTATGACAATGATTCAGAGGTTGGCTTTGAAGAAGGTAACTAAAAACGATGCTTCTGAAAGTAATGGACCAATACACAAAATATTTGGTTGGAGGAAACATAGTATATTTCGGGACTTCCCATATTGGATGTCCAATTTAATTCGTCATAAATTTGATGTAATGCATGTTGAAAAAAATGTTTTCGACAGTGATTTCAACATTGTCCTTAATGTAGATGGAAAAATAAAACAAACTTTAAAATCAAGACAAGAGCTGGATGATTACTATTGGCATTTTGAATTGAAACTAAAAGTGGCAATAGGAAAATTCCCTAAGGCTTGCTACACACTTAATAAGAAGGCAAGACAGATATTGTGTGAGTTGGTTAAAAATTTGAAATTCTTTGATGGATATGTGTCAAATATGGGTAGATACATGGATATGAAGAATCTAAAGTTATTTGGAATGAAAAGTCATGACTGTCATGTATTTATGTAGAGATTAATACCAATTGCATTCCATGAATTACTTCCCCTAAGTGTTTGGAAGGTCCTTATAGAACATAGTTTATTTTTCAAACAGCTAACTACAACCACAATCAAAATAGATGACATGGTGAGGCTGGAGAATGACATTCCACTTATTATTTCTAACTTGAACGTATATTCTCACAGAGTTTTTTTGACTTAATGGAGCATTTGCCGATCCATTTGGCATATGAAGCAAGGATACCAGGGCCAATGCAATACATGTGGATGTATTTTTTTGAGAGGTAAATACATATAATTAGCTCTGTTTTATTATTTCGTACATAACGTAATATTGTAATTTTAAATTAATTGAAACCTAGCATCATGGTTGTAGGTATCTTCTTAAGTTGAAATTGAATGTTAGAAACAAGGAAAAAGTTGAATGTTCAATTTTCAATGCATATTTAATAGAAGAAGCCTCATCATTTTGTTCTTATTATTTTGAGGATCATGTCAATACAAAGAATAGAAATATGCCGCGGAATGATGAAGATCATGTGATGGTAGAAGATGTGTCTGTGGACAAACTATCCATCTTCAAGCACCTTAGAAGAGAATTTGGAAGAGCAATGAAAAGATGTATAACAGATAAAGGGTACAAAGCAACTCGGAGCTACATTTTACTTAATTGTGAGGAGGTTGCACCATATATTGAGTATGTATATCAGAAATGGTTGCATGTTTAATCATACTTTAATTTTATCTTTAATAGGAATTATTAAAAATTGATATACATTTTTCTCTCTCATTTTATATTTCTGCAACATTTATGTTGAGTAGTTAAAATATTGGGAGGAGCCATATGTGAAGAAAAAATTCAAATATTAACATCAAAAATTAACGAAGTGAGGTAGCTGGACTAGGTATAAGAATCTATCGACACACAGGAGGGTCAAAGTCGAGCATTGAGCACGATCGAGATTTGATACAATTTTAAAATTCTAAACATTTATATATTTTGTAGTTGTCCTAATAGTCTAATAAATCAAATCTATGCATTATTTTATTAATTTTGTTAAATTTTTTGATCATTTGTTTTTTATAACTTAATAAAAACATATTCTAGGCTGGAAAATTCGATCGAGATCCAAATTTTTATGAGATTTTCTGGAAGATGCATAAATTAAATAGTATGTTGACAACAAGTCTTAGGTAATTGCGGTAAGAATTAGTGATATTAATTAGATTTTATAAAACTATTATACATTATGAAAATTGTTTGGAATGCAAAATATTTATTTTATTTTTTATATATCTAGAATAGTTTTTTACTCTATTTTATCTCAGGATTTAATGGAGGAATGTGTGATAGCTACTCATCAACAAGTTGATTGTTCTATGGATCTTCAACCAATTGACTATCATCCAATTTATTTGGAGACCAAAGGAGGTCGAAAGAAGGTGTGAGTGTACAAAATCAGCTCTAAGGGAATGATATTTTGTTGTAGCTATTGTGCTTCTAATTCATATGTCTCAACAATGGTGGATGAGGTGGTCAAACAACAATCATTGGAAACAAATGAATGTATTGTAGTTATGGAGACCGAAATGAAAAAAAATGATGAGCAGATATCTCATTTGAAAAAAGAAATATATGATATTAAGAACAGAACGATGAGAAGTATACTAATTTGATGGAAGAAATGCAAGAAATTAAAGAAATGAATAATGACTTGAAAGAAATTAAAAATATAATGCAATAGCAGATCTCCTATATGGAGTCACAGTTAGCAGCATTGGCACAACAGATAGCATTTCGAGATCCAGCTGTGAAACCTTACAGGAGATGCTAGCATTCCCTACAAATTATGAGGATGATTTCGTATGAGAATTATTTCTGAACTGTTATTTATTTTTGTCTGTGTAGCAAATAATTATGATATTTTTTTGCATGTTTCAATTTTTTTATTATGATTTTGTTCTTTGCTTTTTCTATTAACCTAATTATGAAGCTTTGCAAGACATATTATGTGAGACACAAGAAAAAATTCTAATTCAAAGCATTCAGACATTACTAGGGTCCTTCGAATGCATGGGTCCCATATAACTGATTTTAGCTTTATTAAAAGGAGGCCTAGCTTATCTTATCTTTATTATTCTTAAAACATTTTATTTTTGCATACACACTCTGTCTCTCTAAACATAATTGTTGTACATCTTTTGGATTTTTGTTGAAGCTGTATTACAATCAACTTTAATTTGTGTTTGTTTATGTCTATAATAATTATATATATATGTGAATTTGTTTTTGTGTCTTATAATTTTTTGGCTATAGTTTTAGCCAATTATAGGTATGTAAAAGACTATTTTCAGTAGTGGTGGTTGTGGGATCATCGGGAGTGATGGCAGAGGCAGCAACAGTTGCAGCAGTGATAGTGGCGGTAGCTGCAATGGCGGCAACATCGGCATGGTGGTAGCAGCAGCAGCAACGGTAACAACGGAGTGGCAGTAGTGGAGGCAACAGTGGCATCAGTGGCAGTGGCTACATCAGTGGTAGTAGCGGTAGTAGCAGTAGCACCAGTAGTGGTTGCAGCAATAGTAGCGGCTACAGCACCGGTAGTGGTGGCAGCACAAGCAGTAGTGGCAGTAGTGGTAGCAGTAGAGGCAAGAGCAGTAGTGGCAGGAGCAGCATCAATAGCATCAGGATCGGCATCGATAACAGGAGCAGCAGCAATGGCAACAAATGTAGTATATACGTACATATAATACTACATTATTTTAAGTACATATATACTAAGTATATATGTACTCAGTATATATGTACGCATAATACTATAGTTTATATGTCCATATACTACAGTAATATATGTACGAGTGAAATGTAGTATATGTGTACATATTTACTACTGTAATATATATTTATAAAAAAATAGTTTTTTTATTTAATTTGATTTGATTGAATGGTTTAAATTTCTTACATATATGGTACCACATTGTTTCTGATACGAAGCTTGTATAAGTGAAGGGATTTTTCAACAGACATGACACACCATGAATCATACAGCTTTTTCACAGCTGAAAGTTGGTGCCGAGGGAGTAGAGGAAGAGAAAGCAATGTCAATGCATGGATAGATTATACTTTATGCACTATCGGTAGATACATTGATTAATAAGATGTAATAAAATTATGTAATTTTTTTATTTTAGTTATTTAAAATATTGTACTAGAAAAAGATATTAAAAGAATTTTTTTTGTTTAATTTAAAATTTTCATTTATAGTTTTGGTTTTTATTCAATTTAATTTAATAATATTATATTATTTAATTAAATTTTTGTCGAAGCTTTATGACAATCAACTTTAATTTGTATTTGTTCATGTCTATAATAACTTTTTTATATATTTGTGAATATCTTTGTGTGTCTCTAAATTTTTGGGTAGAGTTTTAGCCTATTATAGGTATGTAAAAGCCTATTATCAGTAGCGGTATTAGCGGTGGCGGCGGGAGTGGTGGGAGATGCGACGACGGTGGTAGAGGCGGCAGCGGGGCAGCGGCATCAGCGATAGCAGTGGCGACTATGGCAGCAGCGGCAGGAGTGGCAACGACGGCGAGAGCAACAACAATAGCAACAAATATATTATATACGTACGTATATAAATAGTATATACGTCCATATAATACTGTAGTATTTTATTTACATATATACTAAGTAAATATGTACCTAGTATATATGTACACATAAAACTGTAGTTTACATGTACATATACTGTAGGTAATATATGTACGAGTCAAATGCTAGTATATATGTACATATTTAATGTAGTAATATATATTTGCAAAAAAAAGTTTTTTTTTTAATTTTTTTTGATTTGATTGAGTAGTTTAAATTTCTTAATATATGATACCGTATTGTTTCCCATACGAAGCTTGTATAAGTGAAGGGATTTTTCAACAGACATGAAGCACCATGACTCATACAACTTTTTTGCAAAGAAAGTTGGTGATCAGAGGAGCAGAGGGATAGAAAGCAACGTAAATGCATGGATAGATTATACTTTATGCACAGTCGATAAATACATTGATTAATAAGATGTAATATAATTTTGTTATTTTTTTGTTTTAGTTATTTAAAATACTATATACGAATAAGTTATTAAATGAATTTTTTTTGTTTAATTTAAAATTTTCATTTATAGTTTCTGTTTTTATTCAATTTAATATAAAAACAATAAATTATTTAAATAAAATTTTGTTGAAGCTGTATAACAATCAACTTTAATTTGTGTTTGTTCATTTCTATAATAATTGTTTTTATATATTTGTGAGTATGTTTGTGTTTTCTGAATTTTTTGGGTAGAGTTTTAGCCTATTATAGGTATGTAAAGCTTATTATTAGTAGTAGTAGCAGTGGCAGCGGTGACAATAGTGGTAATGATTGCAGTGGCAGCGGCGGCGATAGTAGCGGCGGTGGTAGCAGCAGAAGTGGCAGCTGTGGTGGCTGCGACTATGATAGCTGTGGTAGCTATGGTGGCCGCGGCAGTGACAGTGGCAATAGAAGTGGCAGTGGCAGTGACAGTGGTGGCCGCGACGGCTGTAGTGGCATCTACGGCGGCAACGGTGGCGGTAATGATGACATCGGTGGTAGTAGTAGCGGCGGCAGCAACTACGGCGGCATCAGTGGTAGTACTAGCGGCGACAGTAGTGGGAGCAGCGGCAGCAGTGGTAGCAGTGGCAACGAAAATGACAGGAGAGGCAGCAGCAGAGGAAGCGGTAATGGCGACAGTGGTGGTAGCAGCGGCAGCAGTGGCAGAGGTGGCAGTGGTAGCAGCAACGGTGGAGGCAATGGTCGCAGCAGCCGCAGTGGTAGCACCATCTTCGGGTGCAGTGGCGACATCCACTGAATCATCCAGCTGCGGCGGCGGCAGCGATGGCGGCATCAGTGGCATTTGTAGTAGTGGTGGCAGCAGAGGCAACGGCAGTAGTAGAGGCAGCGGTGGTAGTGGTAGTAGTAGTAGTGGCATTGGTAGTGACATCAGTAGTGGCATGAGTGGCAACGGAAGTAGTAACAGTAGCAGCATCAACAAATGCAGTATATACATATAAATAAAGTCCGTATATATGTAGATATAATACTACAGTATTTTATGTACATATATAATGAGTATATTTGTACTCAGTATATATGTATACATAATACTACTGTTTTTATTTACATATACTTTAGTAATATATGTATGAGTGAAATGCTAGTATATATTTACATATATACTGTAGAATTATATATTTATAAAAACATAAGATTTTTTTTATTTTAATTTGACTAAGTGGTTTAATTTTCTTACAGATATAATACCGTATTGTTTCTCATACAAAGCTTGTATAAGTGATGGGTTTTTTACACAATACATTACGTGCCGTGATTCATCAGCTTTGTCGCACTAGAAAAATGGTGATCGGAGGAGCAGAGGGAGAGAAAGCAACGTCAATGAATGGATTTATTATATTTTATGCACTATCGGTAGAAACATTAATGAATAAGATGTAATAAAATTTTGTTATTTATAGTTTCAATTATGTAAAATATTGAATTAGAATAAGTAATTAAATGATTTTATTTTTAGTTTATTATAAATTATTTATAGTTTCTTTTTATATTCAATTTGATATACAATTATTAAATTATTTAATTAAAAAATTTTAAAATAAATTAAATTCTCAAAAAAGATTTGAAATAAAAATAGCTAGGAAAAAATCCCTTAATAAATTAGCAAGGGAAAAATCCCTTGCTAAAATAGCTATGAAAAATTACCTAGCTAATTTAGCAAGGGAAATCTTTATTTTAGCAATTAATTTTTCGTCGCTAAATTTATTTAGCTAGGGACTATTTCCGTCACTAAAATTTAGCAACCAGCACTTTAGCTTGGGAAATCTTCCGTCATTAATTTTGTTTAGGGACAGAAAATCTCATTTAGCTTGCTAATTTAGCTAGGTAAAATATTTTTTTTAGCTAGTGATTTTCCATCACTAAATATTTAGCTAGGGACACTTTCCCTCGCTAAATTTGAGTAACCAGCACTTTAGATAGGGAAATGATCCATTGTTAATCCGTTGCTATATCCCTTTCAGCAATGGAAAATGCCCATTTAGCCACGGAATTGTCCCTAGCTATATGGGATTTTTCTTGTAGTGAATTATAAGTACATGTGGTTATACATTTAGTTACACATATAGTTAAACATATATATATACATGAATGTTTATTTATTTGTTAATTTAATTTTATATATTTATACACATAGTGATGTCTAGGTATAGATATACTAAAATACTTTTTTATATAATACTATTTACAAATATATATTAAATATAAGCTGCAAATAAAATATTTATATATAATTATGCATAAAACTTTTAAAGTTATACACTTAGTAAGATACAATTATTTATAGTTATATACTATTCTACATATAAAATATATAGTTATAAATAGTTATGTATAATTAAACATATAGTTATATATAGATATATTCATACAAGTAGTTATAAGTAGTTATAAATAAATATAAACAACGTTATAAAATTTTCTCTTGCTTTAATTATATTAATACATAAATGTATATATAGTTACAAATATAGTTATATATAATTATATAGACATTTATTTAGTTATACAAATATTTATATATAGCTATACACATATAGTTTAAAATAATGCTGTATGTTGTGATTATAAATATAGTTATACGTGGTTATACATTTAGATACAAATATAGTTAAACATATATTTATACATGTAGGTTTATATATTTGTTAATTTTTTTTATATATTTATACATATAGTAATGTATAGGTATAGATATAGTAAAATATTTTTTTATATACTACTATATACAAAAATATATTAAATATAAGCTGTAAATTTAATATTTAAATATAATTATCCTTCAATCTTTTTAAGTTATAGACATGATAAGATACAATTATTTATAATTATATATTATTTTACATATAATATATAAAGTTATAAATATAGTTATATATAGATTTATTCATACAAGTAGTTATAAGCAGTTATACATAAATATAAACAACATTATAAAAATTTTTTTTCTTTAATTTTATATTAATAAATAAATGTATATATATTTACAAATATAGTTATATATAATTATATAGACATTTTTTTAGTTATACAAATATTTATATATAGGTATACATATATAGTTTAAATAATGTTGTATGTTTTCATACATGTAATTATAAATATAGTTACATGTGGTAATATATTTAGTTACAGATATAATTAAACATATATTTATAGATGTATGTTTATATATTTGTTAATTTATTTTTATATATTTATACATATAGTAATGTATAGGTATAGATATACTAAAATACTTTTTTATATACTACAATTTACAAATATATATTAAATATAAGCTATAAATTTAATTTTAAATACAATTATGCATAAACTTTTAATGTTATACACATAGTAAGATACAATTATTTGTAGTTATATATTATTTTAAATATTAATATATATAGTTATAAATTGTTATATATAATTAAACATATAGTTATATATAGATATATTCATACAAGTAGTAATAAGTAGTTATACATAAATATAAACAATGTTATAAAAAAATTTTTTGCTTTAATTATATTAATACATAAATGTATATATAGTTACAAATATAATTATGTATAATTATATAGACATTAATCTAGTTATGCAAATATTTATATATAGTAATACTCATTTAGTTTAACATAATGTTGTATGTTGTTATACATATAATTATAAATATTGTTACATATTATATATATAGTTACACATATAGTTAAATGTATATTTATACATGTAGGTTTTTATATTTTTTAATTTAATTTTTTATACATATACTTATGGATAGGAATAAATATAGTAAAATACTTTTTTATATACTACTATATACAAATATATATTAAATATAAGCTCTAAATTTAATATTTAAATATAATTATGAATACAACTTTTAAAGTTATACACATAGTAAGATACAATTATTTATAGTTATATTTTATTTTACATATAATATATATAATTATAAATAGTTATATATAATTAAACAAATAGTGATAAGTTGTTATACATAAATATATACAATGATATTAACAAATATTTTAATTTAATTATATGAATACATATATCTATATAGAGTTACAAATATAGTTATATTTAATTATATAGTGTTACAATTTATACAAATATTTATATTTAGTTATACACATATAGTTATAAATATGTATGTAGTTAAAGATATAATTATATTTAAGATTTATATAGGTATACATTTAGTAAAATATAATTATATATAATTATATATAATTATATATAATTATATATTTGTATACATATAGTATAATTTTTTAGAAATATAGTTATACATTATTATATAGTTACAAATTAGGTATATAAAGTTATAAATAAAGTTATAACAATAGTTTAATTTAATATAAATATAGTTTAAAATACTTTTATATAAATAGTATATGATTATATAATTGAATACGTGAATCAATATAATATTTGTGAATAAAATATTTTTATAAATGTTACTTAAATATTATTATATATATATATATAATACTTTTATAAATAATATTTAGTATATGTATCACATTTAAATAAACATTATAAATATTCTATATTTATATAAAAAATAATATGTAATATAAATATTTCCAAAATTGTATAATCATTTAATATTACATAATTGTTATATAAGAAAATATATAAATGGATAGTTTAATATAAATTTTGTATAGATATTTATATACATTAATACATATGTATAAATATTTATATATAACTTTATATGCTTATATAAATATATCAATGTGTATTTAAAATGTAATACATTTATATATATTAAAGTATAGACATTTATGCATAATATCATTTGATTATTTAAATGTATAAAAGTTTATATATACTATTATATACATTTATGATTAAGATTAAATAAAAGTTTTAATTAACATAAATCATTATATATATTAAAGTATAGAAATTTATACATAATGTCATATGATTATATAAACATAAACCATTAATATTAAGATTATTCGAATGCAAACATCATGTAATTGAAATTAAAATCACTAAAACCTTTAAAATATAAACAGTAGATGAATAAATTTTAAAAAATGAAAAATTATAGTTTAATTAATTGTGTCGAGTCAAAATCTTATTAGATTAAATTAATTTGAATAAAAATTTAAGAAATTAGGAGGAGAAAAAAAACCTAATACTTGAATATACTGAAATAATGAATTTCTGAATGTCTATATATAATTCAAAAAGATGGAGATGTGTATTAGATATTTTAAGGAGAAGAACAAAGAAAAACTTACCTAAATTCAGAAGAAATATAAAATTTTTCTGATTTCGTGCTTACTGTCGGATGTGTTTTGGAAAAACAATGGAGTTTAAATGATTTTAGGTTATAATGACTTACCATATGATTTTTAAATCAAAAATTTAAAACAATTGTTTACTGATCAAAATTATGGTCGGCAAATGGTCGATAAGAAAAATCAATAAGTATTTGGAAGTCTAATTTACCAACCTATTTTTATGGTAATATACTTTTGTTCGTTAAATGATCAGTAATTAGTCTGTAATTTCTATTCTCTATTTCATCATAATTTACTGACAATTTCAACCCAAAAACATTTTGGTCGGAAGTTATGGTCGGTATTCGGTGGTGAAATTGTCTGTAATTACAGACCTAGATATTTGGTCGGTAGTTTGGTCGAAAATTATAACCTTAAAATATATTGGATAAACTCTATACCGACCATTTTTAATGGTTATATATTTTTGGTCGTTAAATGACCGGTAATCTTTCGAGAATGTTTTTCTCTAATTTCCTTTTTATTTACAGACAATATTACCGACCAAATATATTTGGTCGGTAATATATGGTAGTTAGTTGGTCAAAAATTTGGTCGGATGATTTTTCTCCAATGTGCCTCTTCAAATCTGTAAATTAATCATGAATTGGTCGGTAATTACCGACCTATATATTTATTCAGTAAATGGTCGGTATGTACGAAGCTATAAATAATTTGAAAAAAGACGATACCAACCAAGTATAGTGCTAGGTTGTTAAATGGTCAGTAATATATTCGATATCACTCTACAGATTGATTACCGACCAAAAATATTTGATTGGTAATTATAGTCGGTCTTTGGTCGGTAAAATTTTTTTTTTCGATACTCTTTTTTGGTTGCAACTGGTTGTAATTTGGACAGCAATTACCGATAGAATTTTTTGGTCAGTATTTTGGTAGGTATTATCATAATTTTTAGTAGTGATAGGATCATTCATTAGTTTTTTTATTGCTGACTATTGCAGACCATACCCATTAATCCCAAGCCTTTTCTTAACAACTTGGCTGTGAAGACGGTCATTGTAAAACTCAAGTGGGGAATGGAATACATAGGTGGGCTACCATGTGTTATTTTCTTGTGCATTACATTTTTTTCACATTTTTTTTGCTTTCTTTCAAGTTTCATTGCTTCGTTTGATTCCTCTATGAACCTACAGATGTGCAAAAATTCAATACCATGCAGCCTATTGTCATTTCAACTTCCATTTCTATTTTGTTTGGTACTTCTTAACTTTCTTATAATTAACCATGGACTGATGCGTGAAACTAGGCAAAATATAAGATTATGTTGATGAGCAGTTTACTAGAAATCTTGGAAAAATCTTGATATGTTAATTTAAAAATAAGCTCATGATTATCATGTTATGTGAAATTTCTAGCAAATGGTAGTTGGTGTTGCAAGTGCTAGTCTATCTGTTTATCAATGACATAATATTTTGTTCTTTATTAGTTTGTAAATGTAGTATGTTATGCTCCATATGCAAGTGTAATAATGTTATCTATCTGCATAGAGTACTAAGAAAAATAACTAGAAGATGTTGGCCATGGAGGGACATGCTTGAGTGCTAGAGCAGTATGCAGTTCATGAGGAGCTAGGGGAAAGAAAACAACATCAATTTCACAGATAGATTATACTTTATGCACTGTCATTAGATACATTGATGCAGAATAAGATGTAATCAAGTTTTTTTATGTTTCTGTTTTAACTACTTAACATATTGTATCAAATTATTTTATTAATTGATTTTATTTTTTTTTAAATTATAAATAATGGTTTATAATTTATGTTATTATTAAATTTAATATAAAAATCTAAAAATATGTAATTAAATTTTAGGTAAAAAATTAAAAAATATGATATAATTTAGGAATGAAAATAGCTACGGATTTTTTCCTCGCTAAATTAGCTAAGTAATTTTCCCTCGCTATTTTAGCTTGGGATTTTTTTTCATGCTAAATTAGCTAGGGAATATTTTCTTTGTAAATTTTTAGCGACAAGCACTGTAGCTTGGGAAATGTTCCATCATTATTATGTCATTTACAATTTAGCGATGGAAAAAAAATTTAGCTAGAGGATTTTCCCTAGCTATTTGTGATTTTTCTTGTAGTTGTCTATCTTTCTATCTGTTATTCTTTCTATGTTTCTATTTACCTATCTTTATATTTACAAATATATAAATCTATCTATATTTATGTCTATATTTTTATAAGTTTGTTTATCTATCTGTCAATCTATCTATTTGTTTATCTATCTATGTGTCAATCTGTGTAGTTTTCTATCTGTCTATATATCAATCAATCTATTTGTCTATCTATATATCTTTCTTTCTTTCTATCTATCTATCAACTATTTATCTGTCATAATGTGATCTATAAATGTGTGTTTCTGTTTATCTATCTATCTGTTAATCTACTTATCTATAAATATATCTATCTATCTATCTATATATTTATCAATCAATCAATCTATCTATCTATCTGTCTATTTGTAAATTTGCATTTGCATCTATTTGTCCAACTAACTATTTGTCAATTTGTTCATCTATGCATCTTCTTATCTATCTATCTGTTTATAAACCTATCTGCCTATAAGTATGTCTATCTATCTATCTGTCTTTCTGTTTGCCTATCTATCTATCTATCTGTCTAACTATCTATATGTCTATCTATCTAATTATCTATCTTTCTATTTGTCAATCTATAAACATGTCTACCTATATACCAATCAATCTATCAATCTATCTATCTATCTACCTATATATCTATTTTTCAATGTGACTATTTTTCTATCAATCAAACAATCAATCAATCAATCTATTTGTCTATCTGTCTATCAATCTATCTAACTATCTGACTATATGATGATCTAACTATCTAATTATATATATATATATATATATCTTTTTCTCTCTATCTATTTATCTATATATCAATCAATCAATCAATATATCTAATGATCTTCCTATTTATTTATATATCTATCTATCTATATATATGTCTATCTAACTATCTATCTATTTATCTATTTGTTTGACTCTCTATCTATCTATCTTTCCTATATGTATATTTATATATATGTATATCTATCTATCAATTTATCAATATATCTATCTATTTTTCTTTCTATGTATCTATCTATCTATATCTCTCTAACTATCTATCTATCTAACTAACTATCTATCTATGTATCTTATATATACCTAACTATCTATAAATCCATCTATCTATCAATATATATATATATATATATATATATATATATATCTATTATCAATCTATCATTCTATATGGCTATATATCTATATTTTTATCTATCTATCTAACTATCTACCTACCTTTATTTATTTCTATCAATCTATCTATTTATCTCTCTTTCTGTCTATCTTTCTAGATGTATATCTATCTATCTCTCTAACTGTCTATCTATTTGTCTATTTGTCTATATGTCTCTCTATCGTCTTGTCTATCTATCTATCTATATGCATATCTAGCCAAATACATATCTTTCTTTCTATCTAACTATTAATCTATTTATCAATCTATCAATCTGAATTTCTATCTTTGTATGTATCTATCTGTCTGTCTATCTATCTGTCTATCTATATATTTATCTATCTAATTGTCTATCTATTTATATGTCTAAATTTCTATTTGTCTGTCTATCTAAATGTCTATCTATATATATATATATATATCTATCTATCTAGGTATCTTTCTCTCTATATGTCTATCTATCTATCTAATTGTCTATCTACCTATATATTTGTCTATCTATCTATCTATATGTCTGTCTGTCTGTCTAGCTATCTATCTATCTATCTTTCTATCTATCTAACTATCTATCTATCTATTTTTCTATATATCTATCTGCCTATTTATCTATTTATCTATTTATCTACCTGCCTGTCTATCTATTTATTTATCTTTCTACCTATCTTTCAATCTATATATTTATGCTGTATATGTAAATTGTTTTTATTTAAAAATCTATTTGTATAACAAAATGTTTTTCTGTTTTAATATTTTCATGTAAGTGCAGGAAAGGAAATATTAAAAGCCCGGGGATGCAGCAGTAGCACAATAACGAAGGTCCCGCTGACTGGTCAGAGGGCCGAAAATTTTGCAGCAGAGCCTGACCCGTTCCATGATCTGACCTGTTGCGGTTAAATGAACTGGATGTTTTTTTTAATATAAAATGATTTGTAATTTTATTTTTCGGGTGGCTGTTTTTGACCCGTGGAACTGTTCATCGTCCCTCTCTTCTCTCTGCGTGAATTTTCGTGACTGCTGTGTGCTGCATACTGTAAGACGTTTCCGTTTTGGTTTTAATCTGTAATGCATAAGTATTTTCTGGTGGAGGTAGCTAGTCATACTGAACGACAAACGAACCACATTATTTTCTCGTTTTCATTCTGTCATGGATGCTTGCTGAATTGGGATTATATTGCTTGTTTTTCGGTGTTTTCTATTGTTTCTGTTTTTAATCTCACTACCATGGAAGCGCAATTACCCAACAATTTATCTAAATATTTTTAGACCAGTCTTTATGTCTATCTATCTATCTATATGTAAAATATATTTATGGTTATCTATTTATCTATCTGTTTGACTATCTTTTGTCTGCCTATCTATCTAAATATTTATTTGTCTATCTATCTATCTGCATATCTAGCTATCAAAATATATATTTATCTATCTATCTAGCTATCTATCTTATCTTTGAGACAAGCATATGACTACTGGCAGGATCAACCAGGTATCACACCCACACATGCATGGCTTAAAAAGGAACTAGTATTTCTGCTTTGATTCGATCAAGAGGCTGCTCTTACTTACACATTGTTTGAATTATTTTCTTGACTGTTATTGATTGGCCAAGAGACCGTTAGTAGAAGGATATGAAATTTACTTTTTAATCTAGAATTTCTAGATTAGGTTTTAAAGTGGGTGTAAAAGGGATAAGGGTAGAACTAGTTTGTAAAAATGGTATTCCTCCGCCAAAAGTGAGGGTGATAATTAATAATAAAATATCCTTTAAAAAAAAGCTATCTATCTTATATTTATCTATCTATGTATATATTTATGAATTTGTCTATATATCTCTTTATCTATCTATATATCTATCTATCTATTTTTTCTGTCTATCTATCTATCTATCTCTAAATCAATCTATCTATTTGTATATAGATATCACATATTTATCTATCTATCTGTCTATGTTTTTATCTGTCTATCTATCTATCTATCATCTATTTATCTATTTGTCTATCTATCTATCATTTTATTTATCTATCTTTCTATGTTTACTTTGATCTAACTATCAATTTGTTAATTTATCATTTTATCTATCTTTCCATTTATCAATCAATCAATCAATCAATATATCTATCTGTCTGTCTTTTGGTCTATCTATTAATCAGCCTGTGTGTCTATCTGTTTATCTATCTATCTATCAATCTATATATCTGCCAATCTATCAATAAGTCAATAAGTCAATATGTCTATCTTTTTATCTATCTATTTGTATACATATCTACTTATATATGTGTCTATGTGTGTATCTATCTTTCTAACTATATTTATATCTATATATCTTTCTATATGTCTATCTAACTACTATATATTTATCTATCTGTCTGTCTATCTATGTATCTACTTGTATATTTGTCAATCTTTTAATATGTTAATCTATCAATCTTACTATCTCTCTATATGTATATCTATTTATTCGTGTATCTATTTAGCTATCTATCTTTTTGTCTATCTATTTATCTAAAAATATATCAATCTGTCAATCTATCTATCAAACTATTTGTCAATATATATTTGTGTCTATTTGTCTATGTGTCTATCTATGTATCTATATATCGATCTATCATTAAATTTGTCTGTGTCAATATTTCTATCTATCTATCTAGCCGGCTCTCTATTTATTTGTCTATCTATTTATCTATCTAATTGTCTATCTATCTATCTATATGTATGTCTATCTATTTGTTTATCTATCTATCTATCTAACTTCCTATCTATGAGTCTATATATATATATATATATATATATATATATATATATGTCTAACTTTCTATTTGGCTATTTGTCTAACTATCTATTTGTCTATCTATCTATCTATCTATCTATCTATATATCTCTCTTTATTTCTATCTTTCTATCTTACTATCTATTTGTCTGACTATTTTCATATCTATTTGTCTTTCTATCTATGTGTTTATTTGTCTATCTGTCTATCTATCTATCTATTTGTCTATCTATCTGTATATCTGTCTATCTATTTATCTATTTATATATCGATCTTTTAATCTATCTATCTATCTATCTATTTATCTATCATTCTATATACCTATCTACCTATCTATTTTGCTATCTGTCTATTTATCTATGTGTTTACTATTTGTGCATCTATCTATCTATCTATTTTTCTTTCTATACATATATTTATATATCTATCTATCTACTTATCTATCTATCTGACTATTTGTCTATGTGTATATCAATCTATATCTTTACTTGTCTTCATTTCTACCTATGTATCTATTTATCTATCTATCCGTCTATCAGTCAATCTATCAAAATGTCTATCTGACTATTTGTCTATCTATTTATTCATTTTTCTATCTACTTTTTGGCCTGTCTATCTATTTGTCTATTTGTCTAAATATCTAATTGTTTATCTATCAATCTGTCAACCTATCAATCTATAAAACTATCAGTATGTCTATCTATATTTCGGTCTTTCTATATTTCTGTCTATCTATCTATTTGTTATCTTTCTCTTCATCTATCTATCTTTCTATCTATGTTTCTATATTACTATCTATCTAACTTTCATTTTATCTATCTATCTAACTATCTATCTGTCTATATGTCATTAGTCTTTCTTTCTATCTTTCTTTCTATCTATTTCTCTAACTTTTGACTATCGATCTAACTATTTTACTACCTATCTACCTATCTATTTGTCTATTTGTATATCTATCTATGTGTTTATCTATCTATGTGTTTATCTATCTATCTGTTTATCTATATATCTATCTATTAGTTTTAATGTCTATCTATTTATATATCTTTCTATCTATATATCTATCTATCTATCTAGTTTTTATTTATATATTTGTCTATTTATTTATCTGTCGATGTGTCAATATTCCTATCCATTTATATTTTAATCTTTACATCTATCTATTTATCTGCCGATTAGTCTATTAGTCTATTTGTATATTTTTCTATCTATCTATCTATAAATCTATCTATCTATAAATATATCTATCTGTAAATCTTTATATCTATAAATCTATCTATCTATAAATCTGTAAATATATGAATCTATCAATCTATCAATCTATCAATATGTCTATCTGTTTATTAGTCAATTTTTCTATATATCTACCTATATATGTGTCTATCTATTTTTCAGAACTATGTGTGCATTTATCTATCCATATGTCTCTCTATCTAAGTATCTTTCTCTCTATCTAAATTTATATCTCTCTATCTAAATTGATATCTCTCTATCTAGCTTTCTATCTTTTTATCTTTTTATCTGTCTATCTATCTACATATCTATCTGTATATCTAATAATATGTAAATATATAAATCTTTCTATCTTTCAATCTGTCTATTTGTTTATCTATCTATCTATTTATATTTCTATCTATTGATCTATATCTTTATCTGTCTATCTATGTTTTTGTCTATCATTCTATTAGTCTATCTGTCTATCTGTCACTCTATCAATCTATCAATATGTCAATCTATCTATCTTTCTATATATATGTCTTTATGTTTATCTATCTATCTATTTATGTTTCTATCGATCTATTTATATATGTATCTATCTTTCTATTTTCCTATGTGTCTATGTTTCTATCTATCTATCAAGTTGTATATCCATATTTTTATCTTTCTATCTATATGTTGATCAATCAATCAATCTATCTATCTATTTCTCTATCTTTTTATTTGTCTACATGTTTATATATCAATCTATAAATATGTCAATCTATCAATATGACAATCTATCTATCTATCTTTCTGTCTATCTATTTATCTATCTATCTCTCTATATATTTATCAGTCTATATCCCTATTTGTGTATTTATCTATATATTTATTTGTCAATATGCCAATATATCTATTTATCAATCTGTCTATCTATCTTTATGTAAATCTATCTATCTTTCTATCTATTATACTTTTTATTTATTTTTCTATCTATCTATATATCAGTCAATATACTACAAGAAAAATCTCATATAGCTAGGGACAATTCCCTAGCTAAATAGGAATTTTCGTCACTAAATGGGATATAGCGATGGATTAATGATAGATTAATGATGGATTAACAATGGATCGGCTCCTTATCTAAAGTGCTCGTTGCTAAAATTAAGTGAGTGAAATTGTCCCTAGCTAAAAATTTGGCGACGAAAAAATCCCTAGTTAAAAAAATAATTTTCCAAGCTAAATTAGCAAGCTAATTGAGATTTTCCGTCGCTAAATGGATATAGCGACGGAAGCTTTCCCAAGCTAAAGTGCTCAACACTAAATATTAGCGACGGAAATAATTCCTAGCTAAATAAATTTAGTGACAGAAAAATTTCTTGCTAGAATAATTTCTGTCATTGCCACTGTTGCCGCTGTTGCAGCAGCTGCCACTACTGTCATTGCTACTGGTGCTGCCGCTGTCGTCACTGCCCCTGCTACAGCCATTGTGCTGCTACCCCTGCTGCCACCACTGTGCAACTGCCGTCATTGTCTCCATTGCCGCCATAGCCGTCGCTGCCACTGCTGTCACTACTACCACTACTGCCACCGCTACTACTGCTGATAATAAAAGTATGGTGGGCGATGATGCTCGACTGATGACTTTGAGATTTAGCAAGTTTTTGACGAGGAAACAAGCTGCTTTTCCCAAAATATGACCTAATATTCCTCCTCAACTAGAATTACACGACACTACACGAGCATCATCGTCATCATCATTCTAAGACCTATTACAATTAGAACCAATCATTATAGAATCTAGAGCAAAAAAACTTATTTATTCATAAATTTTCTTTGTACCATGGGATAATTGCATATCAATACAATTACTAAGATTTTAAGACCAACCATTATCTTTCCAAAGCGTTAGGAAAAGTCTAATATCCATTACTTTTGTTACCTACATCAGTGAGCAATGCAAGATGATGTTCAAACCAGTCAGATCAATTATATATTCAAAAGTATGTCTATGTGTATATATGTGTGTACGTCCGATAATATATACATGTCTACAAATAAATATATGCACCTACTTATGTATATATCGATATATACGTATGTATATACTACAGTATAAAGTATGTATATAGTGAGTATATATGTATATACTCAGTATATGTGTACTTAGATACTCAGTATATACGTAGATATATACTTAGTATATATTTACATTTATACCCAGCATATATGTATGTATATACTATAGTATTATATGTATGTATATATAATCACATAGAATTAAATGACACACACACTTGTACTTTAATACAAATACACATACCATCAAAAACAATAGAAGAAAATAATACAAGATTTAAAAAACATGCATATAGGTCTCTTAGGCATGGTCAGCTTTCTCGTTCATTTTCTTCTGGTACTCCACACAGATAGAGAACATTGTTAAACATGCACATGGAGCATAACATACTATATTTACAAACTAATAACCAATAACAAGTAGTCGTAGATCTGAACTACGACGACACATATCTGCACAAAATAAGAATGTAAAGAACAAACCTGTGTTTGCGTGGAATTAATTATTTGACTCATCTCATACCTTTAGAAGCTAAGGTGTTGTTCCCGGCACCATAAAGGATCATCCGGGGCTTTTATATACCTATAGTAGGCTGAAACTCTACCCGAAAAATTCGGGGACACACAATCATTTTCACAGATATATAAAAACAGTTATTATAGACATGAACAAACACAAATTAAAGTTGATTGTCATACAGCTTAACAAAAATCTAAAAGATATCTAGCAATGATGTTTAGACAGAAAAAGATGGTAAAAATAAAATATTTTAGGAATAATAAAGATAAAATATGCTAGGCCTCATTTTGATAATGCTAAAATCAGTAAATATGGGACCCATGCATTGGAATTACATAAAATAAAATTTCTTCTATAAAAACCTATCAAATATTACATGTTTTGTCATACATAAGTCCATATATGAGCCTGAGGCACAAGGGCTTGGATTAGGTAAGAGTACGACCCTTATTTGTATTATACCATATATGAGCCTGACCAACGGACACTCTCATGCTATGTGGTTACATATTGTTGATATTATATCTTTTGCCATTTAATTTCAAGTTAGTGCAACAAATAACTATTATCCCATATATAATTTTATGTTAGGATACATATAGTAAATATAGTTATAAATATATAAATATAGTTATATATAGATATATCTATACAAGTAATTATAAGTAGATTTACATAAATGTATACAAAGTTATAAACAATTATATAGATTTACATATATCTATACATAATTAAAAATAAAGTTATATTTATTTATATAGAGTTTTTTATAGTTATACAAATATTTATATATAGTTATACACATATAGTTAAACATTATGTTGTATGTTTTTATCCATATAATTATAAATATAGTTACATGTGGTTATACATATAGTTATACAGATAGTTAAACTTATATTTATACATGTATGTATATATATTTTTCATATAATTTCATATATTTATACATATAGTTATGTATAGGTATGGATATACTAAAATACATTTGTTATACTAATATATAAAAATGTATATTAAATATATGTTGTTAATTATATTTTTAAATATAGTTATTTATAATGTTTTTATAGTTATACATATAGTAAGATATTATTATTTATTGTTGTGTTATTATATGTATAATATATAGAGTTATAGAAAATAATATATCACTACAACAAAAAACATAAGCAAAGATGCTTAAAAAGCATCAATAAATATAATTTATGTTGCTTATCTATAGTGTCATCCGCTAGTCTGTCATAATAAGTATTTGCCTATAATTTCATTTTTTAGCAGTGTCGTTGAAAAAAACCTTGACTCTAAAATAAACTCATTGTTTATTATATCAATCTACCTTGACACTCAGAAAATGTCATAATTTGTTGTATCAATCTTAAAATATTTGAATACAATGACACTTAGTAAAAGTGTCAAGGAAGATAATGATTTAATTAAATATCAATTTAATAATTATTGTAAATATATTTTCACCTGTTATTGTAATACTGCATGCACATAAGAAAAACATACGTTTTAATCCATACCAAGATTAAAGTTTTTAATTACAATGGGGAACTTGGACTTCTTACATTTCATAAACAAAAAAATATATATCACACTTTCAACATTCATTTCTTTAATTCAATTCAAAATTTCTTATATATGCAACCCAATTTTGCCTTATCTCCAAGAAACTGCTTCATGCTAGCTTGACAAAGTTGAAAGTTAATTTCCAAAAAAGGAAACCTACATACAAAAAGATGAACAATAATTAATTACACTTGCAGAAAAAAAAAATATTATAGAGCATTGGAAAATAAGAAGAAGGAATGATAACAACATATCATTAAAATAATTTATATAACAATTGGCATATATGATTAAAAAAAATTTAACAACAACAAAATAAAAGTTAGTAGTAATGGGTAAAATATAAAGAAAGAGATTTATCAATTATGGCATAAAAATTGATAAAATATTTTAAAATACAAAACAATAATAATTCATTAAAAACATATATGTGTGTAGTGAGTTGAAAGATCTCACAAACTACTTGAAGAAACACTACAAAAACCAATTAAATTTAATAAAATAAAAAGTTAAATTACTTTTCATCTTCCCAATACATTAAAAAACTTTATTAGATGCTATTAATGTAATTTCAAGTTCTATTGATTACAAATATATAGTAATCCAATCAACTTATAGTTTTAGATTCATTAATAAAATAAAAGGCTACGTAATAAAAAAAATTGTGCCTTGAAATAATAATTGTGTTTTATAAGGGTGAAAATGTAATTTATAATGTTGTGGCAACGTATTGAAGCTAAAAGTCGAAATCACAATTTTTTCCATAGCCAATCTACAAAAAAAATCTATAGTTGACAACATAAACAAAAGATAATATGATAACAATAAAATTCCAATTGCATATTCAATTTTAAAATATTTAATAGAATGTAAGAAGTAATAAACTTGACCTTATTATGAAAAATAGCTTTATTATCACAATAGTTCATAGACCATTCCAAAGTTGGAAGATCTTCTAACTTGACCAAAAAAAGTTTCCCTTTAAATGCCTATGAATCATGTATACAATATACTAACATAATTCAACTATTGGAAATTAGAGAAATATCATGAATGTGTATGGAAAATACTAAAATGTCTTCAAATGATCATCTCTAATAATTTACATTCAGTCATAGTTTGGGTCAAAAGAGAGATAAAGTCTGAACCTCATCAAAAGTTAAAGTTGGAAATGCCAAAATTTGTTCATGCTTCAATACAAAAAGGTGTCCCCAATGCATTTCAAACCAAGGAAAGTATTAATTGAGTCACCAACATCACCCATTCAGATCGTACTTCATCCAACTCATCTTTGTTGTATGATTTTATCCCATTAAACTGTTGAAAAGTAAAGTAATATTTTCATCAATTAAATTGGAAAATAAAAAAAACAATGATATATTGAGAACCAAAAAATCAACACATACCTTTGTTGTAAGACATCCTTGATCGAGAATGATATCTCTCATATATCTCATCACATAGTATACACATTCAACACTACCATGTTGTCTTGGGCACTGAATGTAAAAAAAAACCATTATATATATATGGAGTTACTTGCAAGTATATTGTACTAAGTTTAAAATTAAGAAGAAGACACTAAATATTTTATTACTCAGTTTATGAGTTATTTACCCCTAATACAACCCAATTAGGCTCTCTTTTTGATGATTTATGTTTTTTAAGTGGATGAATTCTTAGAGCCCTGCATGAAGAAAATAAATTTTTGTTACCAACTATGCTTCATTCTATAATATTAAGGGAAAAACTTACATATTAACAATGTCTTTAAGATCATCAGAAGGTTGATGATGCAAGGAATCAATATAATAGGTGATCAAAGTCCTTATGTCAAGTAACACCAATACCCAGTGACAACTACAAAATTAACATTTATGTAACAACATAACATTTATAATTTGATAAATATGCATACTTATAAGCTTACTCATGTTTAATAACTTACCCTGGGTTATATGGAATAACAAAAAAATCAACATTATTTGCATTCATCAACCAATTAGCTATAACTCTTGACTAATTTTTCTTGCTTGCTTCTTCCAATCCAGCTTTTTAAAACAAGGTCGGATTTACAAAAATAAATCACTCTGCCTCTTTAGCATCCACCATCTTTTTATGCAAGTGCTTGATTTAATTTCACACAATATTTAAAAGTTTTAATATTTTAATTTAACTAATATTAAATACAATTCTCAATATGAAAAATTAAAGCATAGATAAGATAGTTAAAATATATGAAAAACATATTAAATGTTTCTCTTACCATATATAGAACATAAGGTAATTAGATGACACCTCTATTGATGAAATTATGATATCCATATCTTCTTTCATGAGGAGTGTCTTAAAAGACTCTCCAAAAACATCTTCTACGATTTCTATTGCATGTACCATCTCATCCTTTAACAACAGCCCAACTAGTGTAGCAAAGTTCTTAATATCTACGGGGTTCTCATCCTTAAAACTCAATGTTTTCTCTTAATTCCTCTGTTTCTTAAATTTCTTTGAATCCTATCAAACATAAAATATCATTGTATATATAAGAAATGCCCTAGATAAAATTGTTTTTTTATTATTAACAAGAAATTTTTTATTTTAAAAAAAAGCACATACCTCGATGTTATGAGTAGTAAGAATTACTAATTGGGCAGGCCATAAAATTTGATGCCCAATAGCATCTCCAATAGTGGTAATTAGGCTTGGAATAGGTACAAGAAGTAATGCATTTGGATCATAAGAAACATCCACAGCAACAAGGAAGTTAGCACCACATTCAAATACCATTGTTCCAGCTACAACTATATTTTCTTTTGTCCCTATGGCCAATTGACAATTCCTTACCTGTAAAATGAAACAATATTGTTTAGTTATATGCAATCATCTAAAGTTGATAATTTCCAATTAGGAAAGAATTAGTTAGACAAAATTGAGTTATCATAACTTAATGAGCTTATTAATATAATTTATTATACAAACTTATATTGTAACATTACTTCTATATTTTCATATTAACTAGGTAAGTTAATATGAAAATTATGAGTTTATGTTAACACATTTTTATTATAGAACATAATATTAAATATAACTTACCTTGTTTGCTTTTAGCATTGGAGGAGTGTGGTCTTCTACTCCACGTTTTGGTTGCTCAACACTTTCAGAAAGGACAATATGTATTTGGAGCATGTTATAGCTACCAACATCAGATTGAGGTGTGGTGGGTACCATCTCAAAAAGTTGGAATAAAATCTTTGCCACAAACTTTTATTGTCACTCTTGCGATTCTTTCATAAATTCCCGCAAAGCACGATCTATCATAGAATGAAAATATTGTCGTGGAGTATAATGCTTACCTTTAGCTTATACTCAACCACTATATTCAGGAGTTCCTAATGCTTCCGTAAGTATGTCATTTCCATTGAAACTCAAACTACTTTTTTGTGACTGGTGCAACATCTTATCCTGATACACAATGATATTATAAAATTAAATGTCATATTGGTGAATATAAATAAGTTATTAATGTAAATGAAATATATGTTCCATAACTTATACTTACAATCTTCTCCACTACCAGAATGACCACTTCATCATGCGTGCCATCTTTTTTTACCATTGCTTTCTTCCATAATACACTTCTATCAATGACTTTAGTAAAGCCAGTTTCTACAAACTTTTACAATATTGAAATGTAAAATAATGAGTCTCTAGGCAAATTCAACATAAAATAAAAAGTAAAGTAACAACATCTTTAACTTACCATATCTTCCTCAAAAAGAGCATATCCCTTCCTACTAAGATAATGATTATAAATATGTTTTTTCCTTCTTTCTTTTTGAACTTCTCTCAATTCCTACAAATTTTAATTTATATTAAGTAAAGAAAAAATGAGTATATGACATGAAAATAATTAGAAATTTACCTGAAATCTTTGAGACAATCTTTCTTTGACAAAAATCATCCAATCTTCATCTTCAATAAAATTGTATTCAATTGGTGGTTTTTTAAGACGCTCTAGTTGGTATTTGAAAGGAATGATATACTTTGTAGTCAACATGTTCTTGAAATATCTAAAGCACCTGCCCATTGATTTCATACAGTTCCTTCTACTTTTACAATTCAATGTAAATGCAGCCTAGAAGTAATGAAAATAGTTATTAGTTGTTAAAAAAATTAGCAAATATAATTAGAAAAAGTTATAGATAGAAAAATAAATGCAAGTTTACCTCTATGGAGACCCATAATTTATTCTTCAATTTCTTAGGTACATGGTGCCAAGTGATATATCTAATTGGGACCATGGTACGTGCCAATATACCTAAATAACTTGTGAGATGCACCGTAGCTTGTCCTACATAAACACCATCAACATTATACTTTACTGCAAATTTTATTCCTTTGCTCCTATTCATGATAATTATAGTCTTTTTTCTTATCTCTCTACATCTATTTTTTGTAGTTGCTTTATCTTGTTGTTCTGTTTCCATACCTATCAAAAAAATAATTATAATGTTTGAATAAAAGTACAAAAATATCCAAAAATAATTTAAAGAATAAAAAATTAACTAATTAAAGGCACTACCTAATCATCTACTTTATATAAAACATAATACTGTCAATGTTTTGAATATTATCAGCCTGACATTAACTAAAATTGAAAGCATCACAATCATCTAATAACAAAGATGAATAAATTAACTAGTAAGCATACATTTAAAAGACAAAAAACTATAGTATCATATCAATTCACAATACCATAACAAAGATACAAATTGGATACATTTATGATTTGTTCTCAACCCAAATTCCCTCACAATCATCTCGAATACAAATTTTATCAGAGTCATCTATTGCATCAAATAATTCAACTTGTGGCAAAGAAGATATGACTGGATTGTATTCAATAGAAATGTCCATTGCATCATGATCGTTTGCTCTTTTTGTGAAGTCTTGTTGAAGAGTTGACAAAACAATTGACCATCTTGGATTAAGCTCATCTTGTACATAGAAGACTTTCTTAGCTTTTGAGGCTAATATGAACGAATCTGACTTATGAGCCAATCTACTAAAGTCAACAAAGGTAAACCCAAGATCATCAACTTTGATTCCATTCTTATTATCAACCCAATCATACTTGAAGACTGTAATTCTGAACATAGTATAATCAAGGTCCCAAATCTCTGTAATAACTCCATAGAAACAAAGTTTCGCGAAAATATAATTTTTATCCTTAGCACTAGCAATTTCCATGGTCGTTGTTACAATACTAACTCCACTATTTTGGGTAGCTAGTAAATCATCACGCTTCTTGGTATTATATTGACACCCATTGATGACATAACCATTATACTTCATAACATAATGGCTTGGACCATCGGCTATCCATTTAAGGGTTTCAGATAAAGGTTCTCATTGCAACTTCAACCTATAGAAATAAGTTACAGTTATCATTTATATGTTAACCAATAATGTAAAAGAAAAGAAAAATTTAAGAAACTATTGTAGTACCTTTTGTCGTAACCAAATGGTAAAAGTACGAGCATGCTCATCCTGTAACCACTTTTTCCTTTTTTGATTGACGTGGATTTTCACTTTCAGCCATTGAATGTGCTCTCTATGATATCATGTATAAAAATTAAATAATTAGAGTAATATATTATATGTACAACAAATAAAGAAACAAAAAGTTAGTGGTGCTTACTCAATATAAGGTTGGACAATTGATGTATTTTTCAACACATAATGATGTGCTTGTAACCATAAATTGGAATCGGCCTTCATAGTAAGACCTCCAAATATTGGTGCCCTGACTTTTTGGTCAATGTTTGAACTACTAGGAATTCCAATTGCTTCCACATTTGATAAGTACTCTGAACAAAACTCGATTCCTTCTTTTGCAATATAGCATTCAGCAATATAACCTTCAGTTCTATTACGATTTCGTACATAGCCTTTTAACACTTTCATAAACCTTTCAAATGTGTACATCCACCTAAAGTAAACTGGTCCACAAAATCTCACTTCTCTTACAAGATGCACAGTAAGATGCACCATGATATCAAAGAATGAAGGTGGGAAGTACTTTTCAAACAAGCATAATGTCACCACTATCTCATTTTGTAACTCATCTAATGAAGGAACATCAATGACTTTAGTACAGAAAGCTTTGAAAAAGAAACTCAATCTAAAAATGACATTTCTCACATGTTTGGGCAAGATAGAACGCAACAAAACTGGTAAAAATTGTTGCATTAATACATGATAGTCATGAGATTTTAATCCATTAAGTTTCAAGTCTTAAATTGACACAAGGTTTCAAAGGTTCGAACAATATTAACATAGAACCTTCAATTGTGAAAGTGTTTGGAAAAACACCTTCTTTTCCATTGTAGAAAGTGTATAACATGCAGGAGGGAGATATGTTCTCTTCAATTCAAACCTTGGTGCTAATTCGCTCCTTAAGCTCATATCTACAAGATCCAAGCGAGAATTAAGCCGATCATTTGTCTTACCTACAATGTTGAGTAACGTACCAATAATGCTTTCACAAATATTTTCTCAATAAGCATTACATCCAAATTATGACGAACCTGAAGATATTTCCAATACTCAAGATCAAAAAATATGGACTTCTTTTGCCAACAATTTGTATTGTTGATTTCAGATTTTCCCAGATTAATTTTTTTTTCCCCCGAGAATTACAAATTACATTGATTTTTTTTAATATTTCCTCGCCAGTTAATTTTTGTGGAGGTGACCGAAATTCTTGTTATCCATCAAATGCTTTCTTTTGTTTCCTATATGGATGATTTCTTGGAAGAAATCATCTATGTCGAGTATAGGAGTACTTTTTTTCATGTTTTAACCTACAAGAATATGTTTCTTCTCTACATATTGGACAACCATAATATCCTTTAACTGTGCATCATGACATATTTCCATATGCAGGAAAATCATTGATTGTCTGTAATAGAACGGCTCTTAATGTAAAGAATTCTTGTTGATGTGCATCGTAAACTTGAACTCCGACCTCCCACAATATTATTAGATCTTCTATTAGTGGTGCTAAATAGACATCAATATCATTGCCAGGTTGTCATGGACATGAAATTAATAAAGATAACATCATAAAATTTCTTTTCATGCACAACCATGGAGGAAGGTTGTAAATTATCATGAGAATGGGCCAACAACTTGTTTGCTATTAAATGAACTGTGAGGATTTTTGCCATCTGCAGAAATTGTAAGTCTCAAGTTTCTAGGTTCTAAGGAAAACTCAGGCCATCTATGATCAACTTGCTTCCATGATGGTGAATCTGCTGGATGACACATTTTCCCATCAAAATTGCTTTCTTCAACATGCCATATGAGCTCTTTTGCAATTTTTGATGATTGATACATTCTTCTAAATCTTGGAATTGGAGGAAAATACCACATTACTTTTGCAAGAACTCATTTTCTCCTCTTAGTTTTTGTGTTATCTGTCTTCCACCTCGAAGTACCACAGGTAGGACATAAGGGTGCATCTTTCAACTCCTTATGATAAAGTACACAATCATTTGGGCAAGCATATATTTTTTCATATTCCATTCCCAAAGAATTTAATGTCTTTTTTGCTTTATACATGGACAAAGGCAATTCATTGTTTAAAGGCAACATATCTCCAAGCATTTGTAAAAGCTCTGAAAAGCTTTTATCAGACCACCCAAAACATGCTTTCAAGTTGTATAATTTGATCAAGGCAGACAATCTTGTAAAGTTTCTACAACTAGGATATAATGGATTTTCTACATCTTGTAGTAATCTTGCAAACAATTCAGGATCATTTTGACAATCATCATGTGCACCTTGAACCATTTCTATTGTACAACGTTGATCATCAAATTGAAGTCTATCATAATGTTCTACTCTTATGGTTGGTGGGCCACTCGGAGCTTCCTCTCCATGCCAATACCATGTATGGTAACTTTGATCAATTCCAAAGAAAAACAAATGGTCTCGAATCTTTTGAGGAGTATGGAATATCATATTACCATATTGTGAGCATGGACATTTAATGGAGGTTTTATTTGCAGAATTTTGTATTGCAAATACAACAAACCATTCAACTCCATCTTCATATTCCTTCGATCTTCTATCCTTTGAGATCCATGAACGATCCATTTTTAAAGAACATATTATTTCCAATAGTGATCAAACTTAAAATGGAAGAACATATCAACATTCCAATGTTATTCGTTTAGCAACCTCGATTTTCTCTGTTAAAAGAAAATTCAATAATTAATTTAATAAAATATTTATAAGCATGTCAGATATAAGATAGAAGGGATGAGCATTAATATTGTAATAATGTTGAATTTGTTTACATAGTCAACATGATTAGAATAATATTTAAACATGAGAATTTATTTTTCAGAGTTAGTATGATTCTTAGAAAAAAAAATATTTAAACAAAAAAATATCATTTAATTATTCTTTATATAAAAGTCAAATATGAGAAACGTCAATTTATTAATAAAAAAGTATTTTATTCTCCTCCAAATCTGATTCTAGAACCAACCATAATGCATTCTAGTGCATTATTGGTTTTTATTCCTTTTTTTGTTATTTTTTTAACGAAAAATTATTTAAATCATATTTGAGGTAAAAGCTAATTCTCTAATTTATATAAAAAAAGGACATTACATTGGGGAAAAAAATAAGATGATTTTTTTTATCAAACAGTCTAAGGAAAAGAGAAAATAAAAAATGTTTTGAGATAAAGAAAATTCTAATTGGCCATGTATTTTCCTTTTAACTATATTATTGTATTTATTTCTAGCTACTTAAAAATTTTATATACTATTTACTGAACCCCCAAATCTTATTTTTCTTATTTGTGTAGCTTATTTTAACAACTACTTTGCTTAATTTCTCATTTTTAATAATCAATATTCCCATGTACAAAAGGTATATAACATATATATTCTCTTTTTGATAGTAATATCCTTATTTGTGCATATTATTTTTATAAATACTTTGTTTAATTTCTCATTTCCTATCATCAATATTCCTAGGTATATAAGGTACATCTTGTTTTGATAATAATATCCTTCTTTTCTTTTTTTTCTTTTTGTGAGGAAGATCATAATATTCTATTCAAACTTCTCGATGTATAGAAATCATTTAAAAAATAAAGTAAAAGTATTTAATTAGGTGAGTATTAATTTACCTATCATCTATTTCAATACAAGATAATAATATATTTTGACTTAGCTGTAATATCTAACATAAAATAAATAAATACGTGACCTAGACGAATTTATAGATATGACATTATATGTCTCTAGGTCCTTTGGCTAATTAATTTTGAAATGACATGACTATAGAGCACACATATTTAGGAATTATAGCCTCCATTTTTCCATACTTTCAAAGTTAGAAAAACAGAGGAGGAGAGAATAAATAGAACAACATGTATAAAAAAGGCACGAGATCAAAAATAAAAAAGAATGGTTAATCACCTGCTCAAAGCCAACAACAATATTTGCCCACTCTATATCCCTTGTAATGAGCAAATTGGACCTTGCAAGAAGAACTGCAGACTGAGCCTGAAAATGGGAAATGGAAAAGAATTAATTATTACTCTTTGGCAGAATAGTAGCCTGAAAATAGGGGGCAGATAACTTAACTATGGAAAAATCACCGACAAAACCAGCACCAACATCACAAAATTAGCATTGATTGAAAGAAACATTACTAATTAAACTTCACAAAATAGTAACACAACACACGATGTCAAAGATATGATGCATAAGCCATGTACAACTCCACTTTCCACAGTTCATAAAATAAGCCATGTAGAAACTGATGACAATAGTAATTGAATGTAATTTCTCTCTTTCGATCCCAATTTACACTCATTTTCAGCTTTTTATTTTATCCTGCCAAGCTACAAAAATTTTCCGTATAACAAGGGTAGCCATTAAGCATCATGCATTTTGGTAACATATCTACTAAATTAATAATAATGGGCGCTGAGGACTCGTCATGCAATGCGTAAGAATCTATTCACTAAGATCATGTGCGAGAATACAACAATCTAGAGGATGAAGGATATAAATAAGCAAAGAGAATTCTATCAATGAAGAAATGGAAAACGAAGCCATAGAGAAGCAGGCCGAGACTCTTCCACTCAAATCTTTGAGTTTGTTGCCAGCACCATTTTAAAACCTATTACATATTTTACAAATAAAAAATACAAACTAATTAGTTCCAATTCAATAAATTCAAAATTAATATTTTCATATCCATGACACTTATAATAGTGACAAGGTTTATAATTTTCAGCCCGTTTTTAGTCTTAACAATCTATTAGTCTTAATAATCTATTAGTCTTAACAATATATTAGTCTTAACAATGACACATCTAGTAAGTGCCATAAAAATAGAAAACATGTTCCAAATAATGATGTTTTTAGAAAAATGTCATGATATGTCAAATTACAAATAGAATAATGACATTTTATGAAAATGTCAAGGAATAAAACGTCATAAATTTGAAGTTTCGTTGTAGTGAAGGGAGCACTCAAGATCTAAATTGCACTAACCCTAGTCATATATATATATATATATATATATATATATATGATGACTTATTTTATGTGTGAGGATATTTATTTTTCATTTTTATCAATAATAAAGATCATGGAAAATGATAATACTCTTGAATATATAATAATAATAATAATAATAATGAGATCTCATGTTCATGTACACAACTCATAAATAAAATTATTACAAAATATATATTTTATCAAAACTATTAGGAAGTTCTAAGTATATTAAACTAATCCTTAGTGTTTTGGAAAAAAATAAATTTAATAAAAAATTACTTGATCAACAATTTTTTTTTCCAATCCTGAGAGTAACATCAAAGTGCCTACCCATAATAAAATGTATTTTATTAGAGTATTCCAATACTATTAAGACATCTTTCCTTAATGAGATAATATTTCATTGACTATCATGAATAATTCAAAGAGACCTTCAAAACGTCTCTCTTTATCTCTTAATAAAGCATTTGTATGCACTATATCATATAAATCTTGTTAGTGTTTTACCTCAAAGGTTATTGGATCTTATTAGCAAAAAACATCCATTCATAAATATTCCCCCACCCATATAGCCTCATTAAAAGGGTAATTGAATCTGAATGAGGTTGATCAAGTTTTTTATTGGGAAACTTCACTCAAGCTTCACAAGAACAATTGTACGTGATGAGGGAGTTCCTAATTGAGACAACTTCATCCTCAAGTCCCATTAAAGTAATGTGAAATGGTAAAATGATTCCCCATCAAGAGACTTCACTCAAAGGACCCTAAATTACTTTTTTTTGAAGATGTTGCACAAGATATATAAACATCAACTTAAGGAGCGGTGATGTGTAATTTTTTTTTCTTATGTTATTTTCATTTTTTCTGTCTTTGTTTAATCTGCACTTATTGTTCGCAAGTATTAATGTGAGATTACACAAACACTGATATGTCAAATCTCAAAAGAACCCTAAATTAAAAATTATTTGAACGAGAATAGTACTAAGATGGTTGATCACCTGAAAATTTTACATATTCTATTTATGTAATGAAAATCATATTTTAGTACGATGACAAGTGAATTCGTCAAAATGTGGCAAGTCTCAGATTCGAGTCTCATCAAACGCATTTTCTCTAATTTTTGGAGATAAGAATGTATAGATATTAACATATCCCAAACTTTATGCTAAAAAGTGAACCTTGTGTACTTTGCATGATCTTCTATAACCTCCACTGTTAGCATGTATACATTTAAAATGAGTATTAATTTTCTGTCTATATGTATCCACATGTTTTAACATCTTGAAAGAATAAATTCTCATTCTTACACACTTGTATTGAAATTCTTTTAACAATATCAATTGACCCAAAAATACGAATATTTTTTTCACAAAATTAAAATATTAATATGCGCATATTTGCACATGATTAAAATTAAAATAAGAAGGAATACGTATAAATGGCACAAAATTACAAAAAAAAATATATGTTCAAAAGAGAATATAACACGTCAATACAAAAAAAAGCTATATAATTCACAATTTCGCATTGTTTGGAAATGGTGTGATAGAAATAACTACTTGCGCACATGCCAACCACAAGGATACCTTAATGATTAATGAATGAAAGATTTTAGCCTAAGACCTTTTGATGAAAAGGTTGAATCTCATCTCCCTCCACTACTCAAATATGTGTATAAATTAATATGTGCGTGTGACTATGTAAATATACTACAAAAGAATGTGTGTGGCTATATGTGATAGCATATATAGTTATGTGAGAGAAATGATAGACATATAAATAGATAGATATATAGATAGACACATATACTCAAAAACTAATCGACTAAAATACAAAGAAAGATAGATAGACACATAAACTCATAAATTGATAGGCTGATAGACTAAAAGATAGATAGAAATATAGAGAGATAGATAGATAATAGATAGATAGATAGATATATAGATAGATAAATATATAAATTGATAGCCATATAGATAGATAGACAGATAGATAGATAGATAGTTAGATAGATAGATAGAAAATAGTTTGATATACTTATAGTTATATAGACATATAGATAGGAACACATATAGACAAATAAATAGATTGAAATATGGACAAATAGATATATTTGATAGATAGTTAAATAGATAGTTAAATATATAGACAAATATTTAGAAATGTAGATAGATAGATAGAAAAATAGATATATAGGCAGATAGACAGATAGACATATAGATAGATAGATAGATAGATAGATATTTAGATAGATACACAAATATATTGATTGAATGATAGACAAATAGATAGATATATAGATAAAAAGAATGAAAAATACATATATAGAAAGATATAAAGATATAAAGATATAAAGATAGATAGATATATATTTAGGGATATAGAATGACTAATAGACAAATAGATAGATAGATAGATATACACATTAACATATATATAGATTGATAAATATATAGTTTTATATATAGATTGATAAATATATAGTTTTATAGATAGATTGATAAATAAAGTGGTAAAATTATATATACATTGAAAGATTAATAGATAGATAGAAAGCTAGAAAGATAGATATACAATTTGATAAATATACTTACAGTTAGATAGATAGATAGATACAAAGATACACTATAAATCAAATAGATAGATAGATAGATATCTAGATAGATTAATAGATAGATGGTTAGATAAGAAGATACACAGAATGATAGATATATAGATAGACAGGTTGCTAGATTTATATATAGATAGTTAGATAGATATACAAATAGATAAATATAAAGTTTAATAGATTGATAGATATACAGATAGACTAATAAATAGATAGAAAAATATTCAAATAGATAGATTGATTGATAGACTGATAGACATATATATTGATTGATAGATTAATAAATAATAGATAGATAGACATAGACATATAGATAAATATAGATATAGATAGAGAGATAAATAGACACAAAGAGATATGAACAAAGATAGAGATATCTAAAGTTAGACTAATAGAGAAATACTTAGATTGACCATAAGACAAATAGACATATAGAAAGATAGATAATTATATAAATTGATAGATAAATAGACCTAAAAAAGAGAGATAAATAATTAAATTCAAAGATAGATAGACTAATAAAAAGATATATAGAAAGCTAGATAGAAAAACAAAAAGATACATATAAAAAGATAGGGATATAGATATATTGGCAGATATGTATATAGATAGAAAGATAGACAGATAGATAGATAGATAGATAAATATATAAACATATAGATAGATAGAAATAAATATAGATAGATAGATATATACACACACAAAAATACAAATAGAAAGATAGAATGATAAAGAATCATAGAGAAATACATATATACAAATAGATATATTGATTCATAGATAGTAAAATATATAGATTTATAAATAGATATATAGTTAGTTAGAAAGATAAATAAACAGAAAGACTGCTAAGCAGATTGGTAGATATATATATACATAGATATATAGATATAAAGAAAGATAAAAAAATAGATAGACAAATAGATAGATAGACAGATAGATAGATAATCAAAAAGATAGATAGATAGATAGATAGACAGATAGATAGATAGATATACAACAATCTATCTATATGTCTATCTATATTTCTATCTATCTATCTATCTATCTATCTGTCTATCTATCAATATGTTAATCTGTCTGTCAATCTATCTAACTTTTTTTTATCTAACTATCTATATATATTCTCTATCTATCTATCTATGTATCTATATGTCTATCTGTCTCTCTATCAATTTCTTAATTTCTCAATCTATTCAATTTGTCAATTTGTTATTTGTAAATCTATCTATCTGTCTATCTATCTATCTACTAGCAATCTGTGTTTTTTCTATCTATCTATCTTTTAATCTTTCTATCTATCTATTTATCTCTCTATCTATCTATCTCTCTATCTTAATATCTATCTAATTATTTATCTATCTGATTATATGTCTATCTGGATATCTGTCTATGTGTTAATCTGGCTATGTGGCTATCTATTTATCTATCTATCTGGCTATATGTCTATCTATTTATCTATCTATTTGATTATTTGTAGATTTATAAATATGTCTATCTATTATTATCTAACTAACTAACTAACTTCTATCTATCTGTCTATCTCTATCTCACTTCCATCTATCTATTTATATGTCTATTTGTTAATCTGTCTATTTAAATATCTATCAATCAGTCTATATATTTATCAGTCTATCTATCTATATATCTAGCTATCAATCTATCTTTCTATATGTCTATCTATTTAAATGTATCTATATATATCTATCAGTTTATTAGTTTATCTCTTTATCTATCTATATGTCTATCTTTCTATTAGTCTATCTATCTATCTATATATCTATCTATCTAGCTATATATCTATCTTGATTTTTGTATATATGTCTATCTGTGTATTCTGTAAATCTATCTTTCTATCTACCTATATAACTATCCATCATTCTATTTATCAGTATATATATATATATATATATATATATATATCTATTTATCTATCTTACTATCGATTAATCTATCTATCAATCTATCTCTTTGACTTCATTATCATATCTATCAATCTATCTTTCTATTTTTCAATTGTCTATCTCATTTTTTGGAAATCAATCTATCTATCTATCTATCTATATATCTTTATATTAATTTATCTATCTATCTATATTTATATCATTCTATCTATCTATCTATCTATCTATTATTCTATTTCTCTACTTGCCTATCTATCTAACTAATTTTCTATCTATCTATCTATCTATCTATCTTTTTGTTTATTTTTTTATATGTCTATCTGGCTATCTATATATGTATGTATCTATCTATAAATCTATCATAATATTTGTTAATCTATCTATCTATCTATTTTTCAAAATGTGTATTTGCCTATGTGTCTATATGTCTATGTTTCTATTTTTCTATCTGTATATGTGTCTATCTGTTTATCAATCAATCATCTATTTACCTATCTATATATCTTTCTATCACTTTGTTTATCTGTCTATCTATCATTCTATCTATTTATCTCACAATCTCTATATGTTTATTTGTTTTTTATCTATCTTCTATCTATCTATTTGTCTATCTATCTAATTATCTATCTATATATATGTTTATCTATCTATGTGTCTATCATTTAATGATTCCATCTGTCTATCTATCTATTTATCTATTTTACTACTTATGCATCTTTTTTTCTTTCTATCAATCTATCTATTTTTCTATCTATCTATCAATATATATATATATATATATATATATATATGTATTATCTATTGATGTATTTATCTATCTATCTGTCTGTCTGTCTATCTATTTATCTATCTATCTATCTATATTTTATATGTCGATCTGTCTATTTCTATTTGTTTATTTGTCTTTCTGTCTATTTTTATCTGTCTATTTGTTAATCAGACAATCTATCTATGTGCATATCGATCATTTGTCTACTTGTCTTTCTATCTATCTGTCTATCTATCTATCTTTCTATATTTCTATCGATCTATCTCTCTATTTGTCTATATATTTATCTATCTATCCATATATCTATCTTTTGTCTAACTAACTACTATCTATCTATATTTCTATCTATCTATCTGTCTGTCTATCATAGATGTGTCTATTTAACTACATATCTATATATCTTTCTATTTACCTATCTATTAATCTATCAATCAATTTCTTTATTT